>JARQOD010009255.1:0-32146 GCA_033576555.1 Oophaga sylvatica | reverse complement strand
CACCATTTGATTTTTTCAACGCAAAATTTGGTGGAATTGAGTCAGACTTCATTTTAAAATTTCGGGCCCCTGATTCCCAAAACAGCAAACCCCCCTTTTAACCCCAACCAAACCCCCAAACCCCCAAAACCTAGTCCCAACCCTCCCAAAAACCCTAACCCAAACCCCCCAAAACCCCTTATCCAAGTTGGGCCCCCAAACCCCAACCCTAATACAACGTTAGGCCCCCCTAACCCAATTTTTGCCGAAACCCAAACCCAAACGGGAATGGAAATAAATCTTTTTTTAAATTTTATTTTTTTCCCCCCCTTTTACAAAGGGGGGTGATAAAGGGGGTTTAAATTTTATTTTTTAATGGGGTTTTTTTGTTGGACTGTCACGCTAAAAAGAGTTTTTTAAAAAATTTTTTTTTGCAACCACATTTTGAGGCATTTTTTTTGCATTTTTGGCCCACAGGTCTGGAGTCTTTTTTTTTGCGGGAGGGTGACTTTTTTTTGCTCCCTTTTTTTGAGACGTGCGTTTTTTGATCGCTTTTATTTCGATTTTTGGGGGGTTAAAATGAACAAAATCGAAATTTCATGAATTTTTTTGGGGGGGGGCGTTTATCCGCCCCGGTGGGGAAAAAATTTGTAAAGCAGTTTTATTTTTTCGTGTCAGTGATTATGGTGATCCTATTTTTATTTTTTTAGGTTTTGGGCTTTTAAGAAGAAAAAATTTTATAAAAAATTTTTTTTTGCATCGCTTATCGGGCTATAACTTTTTTTTTTTTTCGCTGATGTGCTGTGTGACGGTCGTTTTTTGCGGAAAAATGGTTTTCGGGGTCCCTGTTTATTTATCGGTCTTTTTGACGCGGTTTTTTCACTTTTGTTCGGGGTATGATGTTTTAAAAGCATTGTTTTTTTGTTTCGTTTTTTTTTTTTTTTTTAAGGAGTTCACTAAAGGGGTTAACTAGTGGGCAGTTTTTTGGGGGGTTTTTACGGACGCGGCGATACCAAATATGGTACTTTTTTTGTTTTGTTTTTTTTATTTTCGGAAAAATGGGTTTTTTGGGTTTTTTTTTTTTTTTTATGATTTTTTTTCATTTTTATTTTTATTTTTTTTTCTTTTTTTCTTTGTCCAGGGGGGACTCAAGTATTTTCAGTCGCTGGTGTGCGTGTGCACAGCACTCTGTCAAGCAGCGACGCTTGGCACGCTGCAGGCTTCCCCAGCGCCCGCTCTCAGGGCACTGAGGGAAGCTGCCTCCCTGCAGGACCCCGGCGCCATTTTGGATCCGGGGGACCTGGAGGGGGACGGACCCCGGAAAGGCGACACATCGGTGTCGGGGGGGGGGAGGGTCTCAGGGGAGCCGCGGGGGCCCCCTCCCGCGCTCCTCCCCTGGCCCCGGGTACACCGCGATCATGTTGTTCGGGGGTTTGTGCCAAAGGGGAAAGTCCCCGGGAGCGGTCCGTGACCGCCCCCTGACACAGTCCGGGGGTCAGTGTGTAATCGCTGACACCCGGGGGGCGATCGCTGCGTTTCCCCCCGGGGCGCAGCTGATCGCCCATGACGTACTATTCCCCATGGGATTTGGCCCCGGGTCCATGGACGGAATAGACGTTGATGGCAGAGAGGGGTTAAGACCCAAAAAAACGTTTTCCCACAACCCTTGTTGAAGGGTTTTTTGAGCCGTGGTTCCGCTGCGTATCCCTGACCCTTTTTTGGGTTTGGGGGGAATCTGGGTTGTGGTTGAGAAAATTTTGTTTTCTGTTTTTTAGACGGAAACTCCGATTGGTTAAATGGGATTGGGGTCGGAGGACAATTTTTGGGGTGTTTGCTTCGGACACCCATCTAGGAGACTTATCCGTGCTTTATAAAACTCTCTGACCGACCTGGTTGCTCAAATGAGGGTTCGGGGACCCTCCCTAAGGGGGGGGGGGGGAGTTTTGAATGGGTTTTAGATGAGTTTGACAGGGCTCCCCCTGGTGGTTACAACGGTGCTAGTTGTCAGTGAAGAATTGTGGGACTGGGAATCAGGGGTTACGATTTGGGCTTATATAAAGGGGTCACCTTCCCTCAGGGTTGCCCCGGGGCCAAAGTTTGGTTGGGTCCTTTATTCCTGTTTCCCTTGTAGCCTGCTGTGTCGTGTTTCTTTCCTGCTAACAGATAAGACATTTTTCTTTTTTGTGTTTGTGCTATATTTTTGCATTTTGTCCGCACTTCTTGTGGGGCCTTCAGGGCCCTCCGGGGGGTTTGCCTCTCATTTAGTTCAGCCATGATGTTTTTACTTTTTTTTTCCAGTTTTTTTGGGTGTGTTTTTTTTTTGTTACCCAGAGAAAATAATTTAGGTGGTAGAGGTATGTATTC
Organism: Oophaga sylvatica; assembly: GCA_033576555.1. Classification (NCBI taxonomy): domain Eukaryota; kingdom Metazoa; phylum Chordata; class Amphibia; order Anura; family Dendrobatidae; genus Oophaga; species Oophaga sylvatica. The sequence continues at coordinate 29,803 of JARQOD010009255.1, read as the reverse complement.
GGGTTTTTGAAATTAGTGAGTTGGTGCTTTCGGGTTTTGGGATTGCGTTTGTGCCCCCTTTCCTGTCCTTTTCTATTTTTTTAAAATTTGGGCCCAAAGGTTTGCTCACTATTTTTTTTGTGTCAGTATTTCCTCTTGTCTAAACCCCCATTACTGTTTGGGGCTTTCTTTACTTTTGGGTTCTGCTCCGGGCAGATAGCTTTCCTATTTCTATCTTTTTTGTATTAGTTTTCAGGGTTTGCGAGGTGTCTAAGACCAACGTAGGAACGCCCAGGGCCCCTGTTGTGGGGTTGTAGGGTACGCAATTCATAGATTCCCAAAAGCTCTGGTGTATTGCCCCTTTTTTCCTGCCTCCCAGCTACCGAAACTACAGGGATCCTGTCAGCAGGGGTTTGGGGAATAAGGGGCGGCCCCCCCCTTTAGGGGGAATTCCCCACTCCATTCTTTAGCCCCCCCACCCCCGAAAGATAAAAACAAAAGCTTTTTTAACTACCCCGGGGGGGGGGGTCGGGCTGATGGGGGTCGCAGGGGCGGTTGATGGGTGTCGCGGTCCTTGATGGTGTCGCGGGTCCGGTGTGATGATGTCGCGGGTCCGGTGTGTGGTGTCGCGGGTTGGTGTGATGAGTGTCGAGGTCGGTGTGATGAGTTCGCGGGCCCGGTGTGATTGTCGCGGTCCGGGTGTGATGTCGCGGGTCCTGTGTGAGTGTCGCGGTCCGGGTGTGTGAGTGTCGGGGGTCGGTTTTGATGGTGTGCGGGTCCGGTGGATGAGTGTCGCGGGCCGGTGTGTTGAGTGTGCGGGTCGGTGTGATGAGTTGCGGGCCCGGTGTGATGGTGCCCGGGGGTCGGTGTGATAGTGTCCGGTCCGGGTGATGGTGTCGCGGGTCCGGTGTGATGAGTTCGCGGGTCGGTGTGATGGTGTCGGGGGGTGGGTGTGATGAGTGTCGGGGGGTGGGTGTGTGGGGGTTCGCGGGTCCGGGGTGGATGGGTCGCGGGTCCGGTTGAGATTTTCGGGGGTCGGTTTTGTGATAGTGTCGGGGTCCGGTGTGTGAGTGCGCAGGTCCGGTGGTGAGTGCGCGGCCCGGTGTGATGGGGTGGCAGGCCGGTGTGATGAGTGTCGCAGGCCGGTTGTGGTGTCGCGGGCCGGTGGAGATTCGCAGGCCCGGGGTTGTATGTCGAGGCCCGGGTGTGGTTTCGATTTCCGGTGTGATGATGTCGAGGCCGGGTTTTGGATGAGTGTGATCCGGGTGGAGAGTGTCGCAGGTGGTGTGTGGTGTCGCGGCCCCGTGTGATAGGTCGGGCCGGTGGATGGTGTGGGCAGGGGTGTGATGGGGTCGGGCCGGGTGAGGGGCGCAGGCCCGGTGTGTGGGGTCGCAGGCCCGGGGTGGGTGTCGGGGCCGGCTGAGGGTGTCGGGGGGGGCGAGGGTGTCGCGGGGTCCGGGTTGATGGGGTGCCCGGGGTGTAGGTGTCGGGTCGGGTGATATGTGCACCCGGTGTGAGGGGCCGGGCCGGTGTGAGAGTGTGCGGGGCCGGTGTGATGAGTTGCAGGCCGGGTGGAGAGGCGGGCCCGGGGTGTGATGAGTGTCCCAGGCCGGTTGTGAGGTCGCGGTCGGTCTGAGGGGCGCGGCCCGGTGGGGGGTTCGGGGCCCGGGTTGAGGGGTAGGGGGTTGAGGGGTTCCGGGCCCGGTCTGAGTGTGAGGCCCGGTTGGGGGGTGTCGGGCCGGTCTGAGGGGTCGCGGCCGGTTGATGGGTGTCGGGGTGGTTGTTGTCGCAGGCCGGTCGATGAGTGTCGAGGCCGGGGCTGAGAGTGCGCGGTCCGGGTCGTGAGTGTCGCAGTCGGCTGAGGGTGTCGCAGGCCCGGTCTGATGGGGTCGCGGCCGGTCTGATGAGTGTCGCGGTCCGGTTGGGGGGGTGTCGAGGTCCGGCCTCCCATTGTGATGCGCCTCCTTTTCTTCTGCGGCCCTCGAGGCGTCCTTCCCTGTCCTTTTGGGGGAGGCATTTCCTCATGGCTGCCTGGGCCTCTTCCCCTTTCTCGGCCCCCTGCGCATTGGGTTTCCCGCAACGGGCCCTGCTTGAGCGCAAGGGGGGACGTGAAGAATCGGAGGGCGGATCGCAAAAGAGGGGGCCCCCTGCGAACCCATGGGCCCGGGCCGCCCCTCCGGGTGGTTAAAAAAGTTATGTTTTTTTTTTCAGGGGGGATGGGGGCTTACACATTTGGGGGGGGGTATTACCCCAAAAGGGGGGGCCGCCCTTATTCACCAAAACCTCTGACGGACCCCTTGGGGTTTTGGTTGTGCCCCCGCGGGATGCTTAAAAAACGCCCAACTGATATAACCCCCAAAAAATTTACACCAAGGGACGATATCACCCCTCATAACACCCCCAGAGATAAACCCCCAACTTTAACCCATAGTGACTAAAACAGCCCCCTTAAACGCTCCAGTACGATATAACCCCCAACTTACACCAAAGTGACAAAACCAGCCCCTTTTAAATGCCCAACTGATATAACCTCCAACTTTACACCTAGTATGATATCACCCCCTTAAACGCTCCAGTACTGAAAAACCCCCAGACATTACCCCCAATGAATGATTCACCCCCTTATAACCCCCATACTGATAAACCCCCAACATTACCCCAATGTGATTGATATCACCCCCTTTATAACCTCCAGTACTGTTTAAAACCCCCAGAATTAAAACCAATGTGACTGAATCACCCCTCTTATAAGCTCCATACGAAAACCCCCGACTTTACACAATGTGACTGATATCACCCCCTTTAACCTCCAGACTGAAAAACCCCAACATTACACCAAAGTACTGAATCACCCCTTTTAAACCTCCTATGATATAACCCCCCGACATTACACCATAGATTTATATCCCCCCTTTTAAAACGCCCAGTACTGATAAACCCCCGGGCATACACCAATGTACTGTATCACCCCTCAAAAACCTCCATACTGAAAACCCCCAGACATTACACATTTTGGGACTGAATCACCCTCTTAAAACCTCCAACTAATAACCCCAGCTTACACCAATTGACTTTTTTCACCCCTCAAAAAACGCTCCGAACTGATATAACCCCCAACATTACACCTATGTACGAATCACCCCTTTTATAACGCCCCAGACTGATAAAACCCCCAGCTTTAACCAATGTGCTGAACCCCCCCCCTCTTATAACGCTCCAGTACGAAAAACCCCAACTTACACCATATTACTGAACAGCCCCTTAAACCCCATTACTAAATTTAACCCCCAGACATTACACCAAATGTGACTGATATCAGCCCCTCTTAAACCCCCCAGTACGATATAACCCCAGACATACACCATATGTACTGATATAAACCCCCTTATAACGCTCCAGTACTGATAAACCCCCAGACATTACAACCATATGTGACTGATATCAGCCCCTCTTAAACGCTCCAGACTGATAAACCCCAGACTTTACACCATATGTGACTGATATCACCCCTCTTATAACGCTCCAGTACTGATATAACCCCCAACATTACACCAAAATTGACTGAAATCAGCCCCTTTTATAACCCTCCAGTACTGATTAACCTCCAGACATTACACCAAAAAGTGACTGATACACCCCTTTTATAACGCTCCAGACAGATAAAAACCCCAGACATTACACCATATGTGACTGATATCAGCCCCTTTATAACGCTCCCAGACTGATATAACCCCCAACTTTACACCATATGTGACTGATTCAGCCCCCTATAACCTCCAGTACTAAATATAACCCCCAGACATTACACCATATGTGACTGATATCACCCTCTAAACGCTCCAGTACTGATATAACCTCCAGACATTACACCATATGTGACTGATATCACCCCTCTTATAACGCTCCAGACTGATATAACCCCAGACATTACATCCCATATGTGACTGATATCACCCCTCTTATAACGCTCCAGTACTGATATAACCCCCAGACATTACACATATGTGACTGATATCAGCCCCTCTTATAACGCTCCAGTACGATATAACCCCAGACATTACACCATATAAGTGACTGATATCACCCCTCTTATAACGCTCCAGTACTGATATAACCTCCAGACATTACACCATATGTGACTGATATCAGCCCCTCTTATAACCTCCAGTACTGATAAAACCTCCAGACATTACACCATATGTGACTGATATCAGCCCCTCTTATAACGCTCCAGTACTGATATAACCCCAGACATTACACCATATGTGACTGATATCAGCCCCTCTTATAACGCTCCAGTACTGATATAACCTCCAGACATTACATCATATGTGACTGATCTCAGCCCCTCTTATAACGCTCCAGCACTGATATAACCTCCAGACATTACATCATATGTGACTGATACAGCCCCTCTTATAACGCTCCAGCACTGATATAACCTCCAGACATTACACCATATGTGACTGATATCAGCCCCTCTTATAACGCTCCAGTACTGATATAACCTCCAGACATTACACCATATGTGACTGATATCAGCCCCTCTTATAACGCTCCAGTACTGATATAACCTCCGGACATTACATCATATGTGACTGATATCAGCCCCTCTTATAACGCTCCAGTACTGATAAACACCCAGACATTACACCATATGTGACTGATATCAGCCCCTCTTATAACGCTCCAGTACTGATATAACCCCCAGACATTACACCATATGTGACTGATATCAGCCCCTCTTTATAACGCTCCAGTACTGATATAACCTCCAGACATTACATCATATGTGACTGATCTCAGCCCCTCTTATAACGCTCCAGCACTGATATAACCTCCAGACATTACATCATATGTGACTGATATCAGCCCCTCTTATAACGCTCCAGCACTGATATAACCTCCAGACATTACAACCATATGTGACTGATATCAGCCCCTCTTATAACGCTCCAGTACTGATATAACCTCCAGACATTACACCATATGTGACTGATATCAGCCCCTCTTATAACGCTCCAGTACTGATATAACCTCCAGACATTACACCATATGTGACTGATATCAGCCCCTCTTATAACGCTCCAGTACTGATATAACCCCCAGACATTACACCATATGTGACTGATATCACCCCTCTTATAACGCTCCAGTACTGAATAACCCCCAGACATTACATCATATGTGACTGATATCAGCCTCTCTTATAACGCTCCAGTACTGATATAACCCCCAGACATTACACCATATGTGACTGATATCACCCCTCTTATAACGCTCCAGTACTGATATAACCCCCAGACATTACATCATATGTGACTGATATCAGCCCCTCTTATAACACTCCAGTACTAATATAACCTCCAGACATTACACCATATTGGACTGATATCACCCCTCTTATAACGCTCCAGTACTGATATAACCCCCAGACATTACATCATATGTGACTGATATCAGCCCCTCTTATAACGCTCCAGTACTGATATAACCTCCAGACATTACATCATATGTGACTGATATCAGCCCCTCTTATAACGCTCCAGTACTGATATAACCCCCAGACATTACACCATATGTGACTGATATCACCCCTCTTATAACGCTCCAGTACTGATATAAACCCCCAGACATTACATCATATGTGACTGATATCAGCCCCTCTTATAACGCTCCAGTACTGATATAACCTCCAACATTACATCATATGTGACTGATATCAGCCCCTCTTATAACGCTCCAGTACTGATATAACCTCCAGACATTACACCATATGTGACTGATATCAGCCCCTCTTATAACGCTCCCAGTACTGTTATAGTGTCCAGGCATCATACAGTTAGGTCCAGAAATATAGGACGGTGAGACAAGTTTTGGCATTTTAGCCATTCACCTAGACATATACCAGATCCAGTCCTATAACCAATCTGGGAGTAAAGTGCCGACTCTCGCTTTAATCTGAGGGATTCAACATCCTGATTTGGGGAAGGGTTTAGGAATTACAGCTTTTTAATATGTAGCGCCTCTTACGAAGGGACCAAACTAATTGGTCAATTATCTCAGAAGCTTTTTAATAGGTGGCAAGGTCTATTCCCTCATTAATCCATCATCAATGAAGCAGGTAAAAGGTCTGGAGCTGACTCCTGGTGCGGCATTTGTACTTGGAAGCTTTTGTTGTGAACCCACAACATGCAGATATAGGAAGAGAAACCTGCCATCATTAGGCTGAATAAGAAGACTTCCCTCAGAGCTGGAATGTTCGGAGCAGCCAAATCAACCGTTTGTACCTTTGGGAATCAAACATGAGAGGCCTAGTGAGCTGGGAATTAAGAACGGTCTGGACGTCGCCAGAAGACACCGGTGGTGAATGATCACAGCATCCTTCCCATGATGAAGAAAATCCCCTGTACTACATTTCTCCTTCAAGTGAAGACTGTCTAAGAAGTTGGGGTCTCAGTATCTAGGTCCACCATAAAGCTAAGACGTCATGAGAGCAGATACAGAGGGGTTCACAACAAGCTGCAAACTAAAACTAATCAGCTGGAAATAGAAAGATCGAATTTGACTTTGCCAAAAACATCTAAAGAAGCCACCTGGTTCTGGAAAGTCAAAGTTAAGAGATCAGCCTGTACCAGAATGATGGAAGGAAACAGTCTGGAGCTTGGAGCGGCTCCAGATCCACGGCACATGATCACATCCTCTGTAACACATCGTGGAGGCGGTGTGATGGCACGGGCATGCATGGCTTCCAATGACGCCGGGTCACTAGTAGTTATATGTCTGAAGTCAGAAGCGGCCGGATGAATCCTGTCTGTACAGGGCGATAATTTCTGCCTAGATTCACCCAAATGCAGCAAGGCTGATTGGACGGCACTTCACAGGACAGATGGACAATGACCCAAAACATCCTGCGAAAGCAAAGAAGTGGAATATACTGTAATGGCCGAATCATCACCAGATCTCAGCCCATCGAGCCGCATTTCACTGGCTGAAGCGAGAACTGGAGTCACTTAAGGAAAGGCGGCAAAGCCTCACAGCGGAGTAAAGCAGTGATAATGATGTCCATGGCCTCCAGATTTCAGGTCATCATTGCTGCAAAGCCTCACACCAGAGGAAACCAGTGATGGTGACGTCCACGGCCTCCAGATTTCAGGTCATCATTGCTGCAAAGCCTCACACCGGAGGAAACCAATGATGGTGACGTCCACGGCCTCCAGATTTCAGGTCATCATTGCTGCAAAGCCTCACACCAGAGGAAACCAGTGATGGTGACATCCACGGACTCCAGATTTCAGGTCATCATTGCTGCAAAGCCTCACAGCGGAGGAAACCAATGATGGTGACGTCCACGGCCTCCAGATTTCAGGTCATCATTGCTGCAAAGCCTCACATCGGAGGAAACCAGTGATGGTTACATCCACGGCCTCCAGATTTCAGGTCATCATTGCTGCAAAGCCTCACACCAGAGGAAACCAGTGATGGTGACGTCCATGGCCTCCAGATTTCATGCCATCATTGCTGCAAAGCCTCACACCGGAGGAAACCAGTGATGGTGACGTCCATGGCCTCAAGATTTCTTGCCATCATTGTTGCAAAGTCTCACACCGGAGGAAACCAGTGATGGTGACATCCATGGCCTCCAGATTTCATGCCATCATTGCTGCAAAGTCTCACACCGGAGGAAACCAGTGATGGTGACGTTCATGGCCTCCAGACTTCAGGTCATCATTGCTGCAAAGCCTCACACCGGGAAACCAGTGATGGTGACGTCCATGGCCTCCAAACTTGAAGTCCTCATTGATGCAAAGCCTCACACCAGAGGAAACCAGTGTGTCACGACACAGCTGTTGGGTGACCTTGGACCAGGGGCTCCTTTTCTGGTCCTAACACTAGGGGGTGCTTTAGCTCTCCCTGTTTCCCCGGATATTTCAGATGGTGAAGACATCGGAGCCTCCGCCCTTGCCTTATCTCCTAAAAAATAGCCCTCCGTCTGTTCTCTTCCCCCCACCCAGGGAGAAGGGGGTGCTACTGTGCACCGCAGTACACCAACCCGACAAATAGGGCAACAAAGACAAGTGGTAACTGAAAACTCCACACACACCAAATATTCACTCGCATCTAACAGAGGAATCCACCTGGGTGTGCAGGAAAGGGAAGAAACCAAAATAGGGAAGGATAAGGAATTACCAAGCGTACAAACCAAACAGTCTCTTTCAACTCCTCCAGCGCTCCTCATACTAACTACTCTCCCTCCTTTAGCCATGCAGCACAAAGCTAACTCTGATGAGGATTAGTAATGGAGCCCAGATTATATAGGGAAAAGGATTGGCTGACCGAGCACAGCTTAAAAACAGGGATTTCCAACGTGGCCGATTAACCCCTGTTGTGCCTGAAGAAATAAACACGTTTAATAAGACTGAGAAGTGCTTCTTCTCAGCGCCGGAGTAGGAGCATAGAATCATCATAGAATGGTAGAGTTGGAAGGGACCTCCTGGGTCAACTGGTCCAATGTCTTCTCAAAACATGATTCACTAAACCATCCCAGACAGATGTCTGTCCAGCCTCTGTTTGAAGACTTCCATTGAAGGAGAACTCACCACCTCTCGTGGCAGCCTGTTCCACTCATTGATCACCCTCACTGTCTAATATCTAATCTGTGTCTCCTCCCATTCAGTTTCATCCCATTGCTTCTAGTCTTTCCTTGTGCAAATGAGAATAAAGATGATCCTTCTACAATGTGACAGCCCTTGAGATATTTGTAGACAGCTATTAAGTCTCCTCTCAGTCTTCTTTTTTGCAAGCTAAACATTCCCAAATCCTGCAACCGTTTCTCATAGGACATGGTTTGCAGACCGGTCACCATTCTGGTGGCTCTTCTCTGAACTTGCTCCAGTTTGTTGATGTCTTTTTTAAAAATGTGGTGACCAAAACTGGACACCGTATTCCAGATGAGGTCTGACCAAAGAGGATTAGAGGGCAATAATGACCTCACGTGATCTAGACTGTATGCTTCTGTTAATACATCCCAGAATTGTATTTGCCTTTTTTGCTGCTGCATCACACTGTTGACTCATGTACAGTCTGTGATCTATTAGTATTCCCAAGTTTTTTTTCACGTGCTGTTGCTTAGCCCGATTCCTCCCATTCTGGGCTAAGCAACAGCACATGTGAAAAAGACGGGTATACTGCTGCAGTCTTCTGGCTCCGCTCTGTCACGGTAACACCATGACACAGTGATGGTGATGTTCATAGGTGTGGAGGTGTTGCAGGTGCGGTGACTGGTGGAAGTTTGGCAGGTGCGGTGGCTGGTGGAGGTGTGGCAGGTGCGGTGATCGCGTCCGGTCATTTTCCTCTCTCCGGTAGTAAGGCTGGATCTCCCCTACAAGGGCGACGTTGGTGTTTCCAGGACAGGTTATAAGTTTCCGATGTACCGATGGCCCCACGCTCTTTGCTCTTCCGGCAGGTTACTGTGTCTTCTCTCTCCTCGTCATCGCTGGCTCTTTATGATGCTGACATGTTGGTCTGTTAGAAATGTCTGGTTATGATTTCTTGGAAGCGCCGCTGATCCCGGTTGCGGGCGCTCGCTCTGGTTTTGCGGTGTGTGTACATTTGCTGTGTTCGTCTGCTTAGTTTCAGATATGGTAACGGCAGCGCCGGGGCCGTCCCGACAGACCTCACTTGTGCCCGATGACTAAGTTCAGGTCTGTCTGTCAGGTGCCATTGGGCCTACAGCAGGGCCTTCTCCATGGTATCCTCGTATACAGGGGCCCGTCACCTCTCTTGATGCCTCATCATTAATGCTTCGCATTTGCCTGCAGCAAATCGTCAATCTGCACTTGCTTATTCCTCTTGGAAGTGCAGGAATAGATTGGCGGCTGGGTGTCCCCATTTCCCTGTCCTAGCATTTTGTGACGCGGTCTTCTCTGATTGGACAGGGTGTTCAAACTGGTGCCTCCTATTTGTTAATAGTTCAGGAGGAATCGCGGGACATCACAATGCATCGTTATGAGTAATTCTGTGGGATTGTCAAGCGGCACGAATGCTAAGAATGCGACTGATAAGCGGATGACACAGGATACAGGTGACACCGTTGTGTCTGATCATGGGTCTGGGGTTCTCTTCTGATCAGCTCAGGTTTTACCCTAGGATTTAGGATTTCCTGTGCTGGGATGATTTGCGGTGCACAATGGTCACTTATATCTGTAATGATCCTTTCTCTTCTTTCTCCAGGTCTCAGATGTGAGGGACCACTAGAAGATTCTTGCACGGACCTGACCCCACAAGAGGCCCCTCGGGCACAGCATGGCCCAGATCTCCCAGCAGCAATGTCTTCAGACAAAATGTGTCCCCGTCTATACGCACCTCAGGAGCTAGAGACGTGGGGAAAGAGGAGGCCTTACAGATGGAAGCGGAAGCGTTAGACAAGATGCGGAGAGAGAAAAGTCAACTGGGAGCTCAGGGCAGCACCTTTATGAGAGCGCACCACAAATCTCCAGGTGCCACCGTACCAGATCACGATCTCATGGATTTTCCAGAAGTGGATTTGAAATCTAGGGCTGAGAAGTCGTTGCAGAACATCGATTTAGAGAAACTTCCCCTCGCTGAGTTAGAGAAGTTCCTTCTAGATGACAGTTTTGAGGTGGTCCCAAAGCCCCTGGCCATACCTCAAACGCACGTGTTAAATCCGGTGGTGTCAGCTCAGTGTTTTACCAACCCATCATTTCAGCGCAGTCCGTGGACTTCCCGGCTCCCGGTACCAGTGCCTTGCTCCTCACAGTCAGCCTATGCTAGATCCTACCCAAAACACTCAGATCCCTTTCAAAATGGCTTCCACCCTTCGGTGCGATGCAGGGAACCGGTGTTTCTCAGTCTCCCATCACCCGCCCCATACGTCTCTTTCCCTGTGCCAGCGCATGCACCCTTCCCTATGAGACCGACACTGCCAGCATATCCCTCTGTTCCTCTTGACATGGTGAGGTTACTTGATAAAATAGCGAGCACATCAGAATTCTTAAGAAATGATAAGTCCAACCATGAAACCCAGAGACCACAGTCCGAAACCCCTGCATTCCCAGTAGAGGGAATGGACAAGGACGATGACATTAGCAAATTTGACTGGTTGGACCTGGATCCACTTAGTAAACCCAAGGTAGATACGGTGGAGCTCGCTGCCAGTCTGGATGGCAAGGCAACTCCCAGTGTGGCAGGAGATCCTTGGGACGCTGTGTTACTGGAAGAGAAACCCGTGAAATCCACCTACTGTGAGAGGAAAGTAGGGGGCAAGTCACCATCAGGGGCCACAGTCTCTAGGAGCCACTCATTAAACCTGCGGTCAGCACACAGCCAGCTATCCAGGAGTCAGAGCACAGAAGTGAGTGTAATGGCAGATTTCTGTCTTGTCCTTTTTATGATCAGATGAGCAGAGATCTTCATTGTGTGGGTGTCGGGGGGAGCGGAGCTCTTCTTTGTGTCTTATGGGGTTGGGGTATCGGAGATCTTCCTTGTGTGGTGGTTAGCGGAGTGTAGCTTTTCCTTGTGTCGTGTGGGGCTCTAGGGTCAGGAGAGTGGAGCTCTTTGTCGTATGGGGCTCTGGGGTCGGGGAAGTGGAGATCTTGTGTGGTGGTTAGAGGAGCATAGCTCTTCTTTGTGTCGTATGGGCTCTGGAGTTGGGGGGTGTGGAGATCTTCCTTGTGTGGTGGTAAGTGGAGTGTAGCTTTTCCTTGTGTCATGTGGGGATCTAGGGTCGGGAGAACGGAGCTCTTCTTTGTGCCTTATGGGGTTGGGGGACCGAGAACTTCCTTGTGTCCTGTGGGGCTCTGTGGTCGGGGGAGCTGAGATCTTCCTTGTGTTGTGTGGGGCTCTAGGGTCGGGAGAGTGGAGCTCTTTGTCGTATGGGGCTCTGGGGTCGGGGAAGTGGAGATCTTGTGTGGTGGTTAGAGGAGCATAGCTCTTCTTTGTGTCGTATGGGCTCTGGAGTTGGGGGGTGTGGAGATCTTCCTTGTGTGGTGGTAAGTGGAGTGTAGCTTTTCCTTGTGTCATGTGGGGATCTAGGGTCGGGAGAACGGAGCTCTTCTTTGTGCCTTATGGGGTTGGGGGACCGAGAACTTCCTTGTGTCCTGTGGGGCTCTGTGGTCGGGGGAGCTGAGATCTTCCTTGTGTTGTGTGGGGCTCTAGGGTCGGGAGAGTGGAGCTCTTTGTCGTATGGGGCTCTGGGGTCGGGGAAGCCGAGATCTTGTGTGGTGGTCAGAGGTAGCTCTTCTTTGTGTCGTATGGGGCTCTGGAGTCGGGGGAGCGGAGATCTTCCTTGTGTGGTGGTCGGGGGGGAGCGGAGCTCTTCCCTTTGTGTCGTGCGAGGCTCTGGTGAGCTGAGCTCTTCCCTGTGTGGGGGTCGAGGGAGCGGAGCTCTTCCCTGTGTTTTGTGTGGGGGCTCTGGGATCGGGACACATTGTTCAGTCACTCAACTTATTTACATTGCATAATTATTGTGGCCGATGGCTTGTGACTGTTGGCATGTGGCATCTTGTCGGCCGGTGTTAATGCCGTGTTCAGCCTTGTGTTCTGGTGATACCACTCTTCTTCTCCTAGAATGACAGTGGCAGCAGCTCGCGGACCCCTCCTGGAAGCTCTTTCTTGCGGGGCTTAGAGGTGCAGGATGAAGAAGTTGCCGCCTTCTGTAAAGAAGTGGATAGGTGAGCGGAGCAAATCTCCAGAAGTGTCTCGTCAGATGCAAAGTCTGGTATCAGGGTACAATCTGTGTGCGACGGTCTAATCAAGTGGCATGTAAAAGTTTGTGCATCCTTGGTCAGAATTACTGTTTTTTTTTTTTTTAATCTTTTTTGCATTTTAAAAATTACTAAAAGGAAAATGGGTGGATGCAAAAGTTTGTGCACCATGCATGGTTGGTACCTAGTACCATCCCCATTTGCAAGTATCAGATCTTGTAAACGCTTTTTGTAGTCAGACAAGATTCTTTTCATTCTTGTTTGAGGGATTTTCCTCCATTCTTCCTTGGAGAATTCCTCCCGTTCTGTGAGATTCCCGGGGCGTCTTGCATCCTCTGATATATTGAGGTCTCGCCACAGATTTTCAATGATGCTCAGATCAGGGGACTGTGAGGGCCATTGTAAAACCTTCAGCTTGTGTCTTCTGAGGTCTTCTATTGTGGATTGTGATGTGTGTAGAATCATTCTCCACTTGTAGAAGCCATCCTCTTCCTCTTCCTCATCCTCATCCTCTTCCTCATCCTCTTCCTCATCCTCATCCTCATCCTCTTCCTCATCCTCTTCCTCTTCCTCTTCCTCTTCCTCATCCTCATCCTCTTCCTCATCCTCATCCTCATCCTCTTCCTCATCCTCTTCCTCATCCTCTTCCTCATCCTCTTCCTCATCCTCTTCCTCATCCTCTTCCTCATCCTCTTCCTCATCCTCTTCCTCATCCTCTTCCTCATCCTCTTCCTCATCCTCTTCCTCTTCCTCATCCTCTTCCTCTTCCTCATCCTCTTCCTCATCCTCTTCCTCTTCCTCTTCCTCTTCCTCTTCCTCTTCCTCATCCTCTTCCTCTTCCTCATCCTCTTTTCATCTTCAGCTTTTTTACAGATGGTGTTATGTTTGCATCAAGAATTTGTTGAAATGTCATTGAATCCATTCTTCCCTCTACCAGTGAATGTTCCCCACGCCATTGGCTGCAACTCAACCCCAATCTCTGACAGTGTCATTTAACATGCACGCTCCGGAAGTGCTTCTCAAACCCTGCCCATCGGCGCCCATGTCACATGACCGCAGATCATCGATGGGTTGGCATGACAACTTGGGATCTGCAGGAGACCCCTCTGGTTGTCATAGCTGGACATCTATGAGCGCCACCCGGTGGCCGGCGTTCATAGTAGGTGATCATTTCTGCTACGCAGCAGTGCTAACGCCATATGTGGAGCACAAGCGATCGGATGATAGCAGCTTCTAGCCTCCCATGAGGAGACTATACTGAAGACCGTAAACAATAAATAAATAAAAGTTTGAATCACCCCACATTAGCCCCATTCAAAATAAAACAATAACAAAAAATAAAAAATGCACGTACTTGGTATTTCCGCGTTCAGAATCGCCTGATTTATCAACATATAAAAAGAATCCGATCGGTAAACGGCGTAACGAGGAAAAAAAAATAAAAAACATCAAAACCCCAGAATTTTTTTTTTTTTTTTTGCTCGCCGCAACATTGCATTAAAAGCAATAATGAGTGATTAAAAGATCATATGCACAGCAAAATGGTATAATTAAAAACGTCAGCTCGGTGCGCAAAAAATAAGCCCTCACCCAACCCAAGATCACGAAAAATGGAGACGCTACGGGGATCGGAAAATGGCGCCATTATTTATTTTTTATTTATTTTTTTTACAAACTATTGGATTTTTTTTCCACCACTTAAAAAAAAACCTCAACTTGTTTGGTATCTGCAAACTTGTGATGAGCTGGAGAATCATAATGGCAGGTCAGTGTAAGCATTTGGTAAATATGATAAAAAAAAAAAACTGGGATTGCACTTTTTTGCAATTTCACTGCACTTGGATTTTTTCTGTGCTCTTTTTTTATTCCACACTTACCTCTGATCATTGCGGCCACAGATCTGTTTTAACCTTATCGGTCCACAGGACTGTTCCAAAATGCATCAGGCTTGTTTAATGTTCTTTTGAATACTTCTAACCATGAATTTTATGATGAGGACGCAGAAGACGTTTTTTTTCTGATGACTCTTCCATGAAGGCCATATTTTTGCTGGTGTCCCTAAACAGTAGAACAATGTACCACAACTCCAGAGTCTGCTGAATCTGTCTGAAGGTTTTTCACAGTCAAGCGGGGGTTCTGATTTGCCTCTCTAGCAATCCTAAGAGCAGCTCTCACTGACATTTTGCTTGGTCTTCCAGACCTTATCTTGACCTCCACTCTTCCTGGTAGCTGCAATTTAATTATATTTCAAACTGAGGAAAGGACAATGTGAAAACGCTTTGCTATCTTTTTATAGCCTTCTGCTTGGTGGCCTCCACCATTTTCATTTTCACAGTGCTCGGCAGCTGCTTAGAATAGAAGATCCCATGACTGCTGTATTTTGGCACAAGGTTGGAGGAGGCTGAGTTTTTATAAAGCTGGGAAATATGCATCACCTGTCCTTTCCTAATGATGATAGTGAACGAGCCATAACCCTAACAGTATAATTAAGGGCTGAAACCTTGGTCAGTTATCTGAGTGCACAAATCTACAAGAGTGCGCCAATTTTTGCATCATTTCTTTTTTGTAATTTTTAAAATGTAAAAGATGGAAAAAATTGATATATATATATATATATATATATATATATATATATATATATATATATATATATATATATATATATATATATATATATATACAGTACAGACCAAAAGTATGGACACACCTTCTCATTCAAAGATTTTTCTGTATTTTCTATTTTCATGACTATGAAAATTGTACATTCACACTGAAGGCATCAAAACTATGAATTATCACATGTGTAATTATACATTACACTTTACAAAAAAGTGTGAAACAACTGAAAATATGTCTTATATTCTAGGTTCTTCACCTTTTGCTTTGATGACTGCTTTGCACACTCTTAGCATTCTCTTGATGAGCTTCAAGAGGTAGTCACCGGGAATGGTTTTCACTTCACAGGTGTGCCCTGTCAGGTTTAATAAGTGGGATTTCTTGCCTTATAAATGGGGTTGGGACCATCCGTTGTGTTGTGCAGAAGTCTGGTGGATACACAGCTGATAGTCCTACTGAATAGACTGTTAGAATTTGTATTATGACAAGAAAAAAGCAGCTAAGTAAAGAAAAACGAGTGGCCATCATTACTTTAAGAAATGAAGGTCAGTCAGTCCGAAAAATTGGGAAAACTTTGAAAGTGTCCCCAAGTGCAGTTGCAAAAACCATCAAGCGCTACAAAGAAACTGGCTCACATGAGGACCGCCCCAGGAAAGGAAGACCAAGAGTCACCTCTGCTTCTGAGGATAAGTTTATCCGAGTCACCAGCCTCAGAAATCGCAGGTTTACAGCAGCTCAGATTAGAGACCAGGTCAATGCAGCACAGAGTTCTAGCAGCAGACACATCTCTACAACAACTGTTAAGAGGAGACTTTGTGCAGCAGCCTTCATGGTAAAATAGCTGCTAGGAAACCACTGCTAAGGACAGGCAACAAGCAGAAGAGACTTGTTTGGGCTAAAGAACACAAGGAATGGACATTAGACCAGTGGAAATCTGTGCTTTGGTCTGATGAGTCCAAATTTGAGATCTTTGGTTCCAACCACCGTGTGTTTGTGCGACGCAGAAAAGGTGAACAGATGGACTCTACATGCCTGGATCCCACCGTGAAGCATGGAGGAGGAGGTGTGATGATGTGGGGGTGCTTTGCTGGTGACACTGTTGGGGATTTATTCAAAATTGCAGGCATACTGAACCAGCATGGCTACCACAGCATCTTGCAGCAGCATGCTATTCCATCCGGTTTGCGTTTAGTTGGACCATCATTTATTTTTCAACAGGACAATGACCCCAAACACCTCCAGACTGTGTAAGTGCTATTTGACCAAGAAGGAGAGTGATGGGGTGCTACGCCAGATGACCTGGCCTCCACAGTCACCAGACTTGAACCCAATCGAGATGGTTTGGGGTGAGCTGGACTGCAGAGTGAAGACAAAAGGGCCAACAAGTGCTAAGCATCTCTGGGAACTCCTTCAAGATTGTTGGAAAACCATTCCCGGTGACTACCTCTTGAAGCTCATCAAGAGAATGCCAAGAGTGTGCAAAGCAGTCATCAAAGCAAAAGGTGGCTACTTTGAAGAACCTAGAATATAAGACATATTTTCAGTTGTTTCACACTTTTTTGTAAAGTGTAATGTATAATTCCACATGTGATAATTCATAGTTTTGATGCCTTCAGTGTGAATGTACAATTATCATAGTCATGAAAATACAGAAAAATCATTGTATGAGAAGGTGTGTCCAAACTTTTGGTCTGTACTGTGTGTGTGTGTGTGTGTGTGTGTGTGTGTGTGTGTATATATATATATATATATATATATATACAGTGCCTACAAGTAGTATTCAACCCCCTGCAGATTTAGCTGGTTGACACATGCGGAATTAACTTGGCATTGTGACATTTGTACTGTAGATCAGCCTGGAAGTGGGAAATGCACTGCTGCAAAAAAAAAATTTATAATTTTTTTTTTTAAAAAAACGTTAAAAGTTAATTCAGAGTGTCATTTATTATTCAACCCCTCAAACCACAAGAATTCTGTTTGGTCCCCCTAAAGTATTAAGAAGTAGTTCAGGCACCAAGAATAATGAGCTTCACATGTGTGGATTAATGATCTCTTTTGCCAGCCTTTTCTGACTATTTAAGACCCTCCACAAACTTGTGAACAGCACTCATACATGGTCAACATGGGAAAGACAAAGGAGCATTCCAAGGCCATCAGAGACAAGATCGTGGAGGGTCACAAGGCTGGCAAGGGGTACAAAACCCTTTCCAAGGAGTTGGGCCTACCTGTCTCCACTGTTGGGAGCATCATCCGTAAGTGGAAGGCTTATGGAACTACTGTTAGCCTTCCACGGCCTGGACAGCCTTTGAAAGTTTCCTCCCGTGCCGAGGCCAGGCTTGTCCGAAGAGTCAAGGCTAACCCAAGGACAACAAGGAAGGAGCTCCGGGAAGATCTCATGGCAGTGGGGACATTGGTTTCAGTCAATACCATAAGTAACGTACTCCACCGCAATGGTCTCCGTTCCAGACGAGCCCGTAAGGTACCTTTACTTTCAAAGCGTCATGTCAAGGCTCGTCTACAGTTTGCTCATGATCACTTGGAGGACTCTGAGACAGACTGGTTCAAGGTTCTATGGTCTGATGAGACCAAGATCGAGATCTTTGGTGCCAACCACACACGTGACGTTTGGAGACTGGATGGCACTGCATACGACCCCAAGAATACCATCCCTACAGTCAAGCATGGTGGTGGCAGCATCATGCTGTGGGGCTGTTTCTCAGCCAAGGGGCCTGGCCATCTGGTCCGCATCCATGGGAGGATGGATAGCACGGCCTACCTGGAGATTTTGGCCAAGAACCTCCGCTCCTCCATCAAGGATCTTAAGATGGGTCGTAATTTCATCTTCCAACAAGACAACGACCCAAAGCACACAGCCAAGAAAACCAAGGCCTGGTTCAAGAGGGAAAAAGTCAAGGTGTTGAAGTGGCCTAGTCAGTCTCCTGACCTTAACCCAATTGAAAACTTGTGGAAGGAGCTCAAGATTAAAGTCCACATGAGACACCCAAAGAACCTAGATAACTTGGAGAAGATCTGCATGGAGGAGTGGGCCAAGATAACTCCACAGACCTGTGCCGGCCTGATCAGGTCTTATAAAAGACGATTATTAGCTGTAATTGCAAACAAGGGTTATTCCACGAAATATTAAACATAGGGGTTGTATAATAATTGACCCACACTTTTATGTTTAAAATTTATTAAAATTCAACTGAGCAACATAACTTTTTGTTTTTGTAAGATTTATGCTTCTGTTAATAAATCCTACTCTCGTTTACATCTTATCAAACCAGCTAAATCTGCAGGGGGTTGAATACTACTTGTAGGCACTGTATATATATATAATCTAAAGTACAAAGGAAATGTCACCTGTAATTTATTTATTTTTAGATCATTTCATCTTTACCTTGCTTATGGTTCACAATAACAGTACCTCTATATATAGGGGGGTGTATGTGATGTGTATATATTGGGGGTGTATGATATACGGAGCACACTGTGCTGCAGTAGTGTCATTGCAGTATGTCTGCAGCCCTCTGCTTTCTCCCGTCTCAGGCTGCGCTCGCTCTTCCTCGGGGACAGTCTGGTTGGTAATCCCGGCTTTGTGCTGAGCCCGGTGATGGCACAGCGGCTCCTGAGTGCTGAGAACTCCAGTGTGAAGGTGTCTATAGAGATCCAGGGCTCCCAGCAGCCGGTGACCTTCACCTGTGATGGTGAGTACCCGCGGCGCGGATGGATGGCGGATATATTAGTGTGTACTGTGGCCATGCCCACATTCGTCTCAGCATGTTCAGTGCGGCACGTCGGACACTCGCTGTTTCGGTCGTGCACCTACTAGTGATATTCAGCATTTATAAGTCTGAATACAATGTGTGGCACACAATTGAGCTGATCATTATACAGCCACCCCAGGGTTATTACACCGCTAACATGATAGCAGACATGTCCTCCACGCCGGTGAGAAGGGCCATTCTCCGTGCGTCTACAGCGAGGTCAGATCTAATCTTGACTGAAATCGTGGTGGATTTTATGCGGTCAGTTCCTGATCATTTGGCTTGTGGACCTGTGCTGGCGCTCCCCCAGTGTTTAGCACTCAGCCCTGACTTCTCACGACGCCGTGTGCTGGTGAGAGCCCTCTGTACTCCTGGTCACCCCATTGCACCTCTGGCTCTCCTCCGTGTTTGTTTCTCAGCCCTGACACCTCGTGCTCTTGTCCCCGCTGACTCGCCCCTTGTTTTTGATGCTTAGCACTGACGTTTCGCTGTGTCATGGGTTAGTGTCTGCTCTCTGTACCTTGGTCGCCCCTCTAGCTCGCCCCCCATGTTTAGCGCTCAGCCCTGACACCTCGTGCTCTTGTCCCCGCTGACTTGCCCCTTGTTTTTGATGCTTAGCACTGACGTTTCGCTGTGTCATGGGTTAGTGTCGGCTCTCTGTACCTTGGTCGCCCCTCTGTCTCGCCCCCCATGTTTAGTGCTCAGCCCTGACGCCTCGTGATGTTGTCCCGCTGGCTCGCCCCTTGTTATTGGTGCTCAGCCTTGACGTCTCGCTGTGTCATGTGCTGGTGTCGTCTCTCTGTACCTCAGTCGCCCCTCTGGCTCGCCCCCCATGTTTAGTGCTCAGCCCTGACGCCTCGTGATGTTGTCCCGCTGGCTCGCCCCTTGTTATTGGTGCTCAGCCTTGACGTCTCGCTGTGTCATGTGCTGGTGTCTGCTCTCTGTACCTCAGTCGCCCCTCTAGCTCGCCTCCCTGTGTTTGGTGCTCAGCACTGACATTGTGTCGGCCCTCTGTACCTCGGTCGCCCCTCTGGCTCGCCCCCCATGTTTAGTGCTCAGCCCTTATGCCTCGTGATGTTGTCCCGCTGGCTCGCCCCTTGTTATTGGTGCTCAGCCTTGACGTCTCGCTGTGTCATGTGCTGGTGTCTGCTCTCTGTACCTCAGTCGCCCCTCTAGCTCGCCTCCCTGTGTTTGGTGCTCAGCACTGACATTGTGTCGGCTCTCTGTACCTTGGTCGCCCCTCTGGCTCGCCCCCCATGTTTAGTGCTCAGCCCTGACGCCTCGTGATGTTGTCCCGCTGGCTCGCCCCTTGTTATTGGTGCTCAGCCTTGACGTCTCGCTGTGTCATGTGCTGGTGTCGGCTCTCTGTACCTCAGTCGCCCCTCTAGCTCGCCTCCCTGTGTTTGGTGCTCAGCACTGACATTGTGTCGGCCCTCTACCTCGGTCGCCCCTCTGGCTCGCCCCCTATGTTTAGCGCTCAGCCCTTATGCCTCGTGATGTTGTCCCGCTGGCTCGCCCCTTGTTATTGGTGCTCAGCCTTGACGTCTCGCTGTGTCATGTGCTGGTGTCTGCTCTCTGTACCTCAGTCGCCCCTCTAGCTCGCCTCCCTGTGTTTGGTGCTCAGCACTGACATTGTGTCGGCCCTCTACCTCGGTCGCCCCTCTGGCTCGCCCCCTATGTTTAGCGCTCAGCCCTTATGCCTCGTGATGTTGTCCCGCTGGCTCGCCCCTTGTTATTGGTGCTCAGCCTTGACGTCTCGCTGTGTCATGTGCTGGTGTCGGCTCTCTGTACCTCAGTCGCCCCTCTAGCTCGCCTCCCTGTGTTTGGTGCTCAGCACTGACATTGTGTCGGCTCTCTGTACCTCGGTCGCCCCTCTGGCTCGCCCCCCATGTTTAGTGCTCAGCCCTGACGCCTCGTGATGTTGTCCCGCTGGCTCGCCCCTTGTTATTGGTGCTCAGCCTTGACGTCTCGCTGTGTCATGTGCTGGTGTCGGCTCTCTGTACCTCAGTCGCCCCTCTAGCTCGCCTCCCTGTGTTTGGTGCTCAGCACTGACATTGTGTCGGCTCTCTGTACCTCGGTCGCCCCTCTGGCTCGCCCCCCATGTTTAGTGCTCAGCCCTGACGCCTCGTGATGTTGTCCCGCTGGCTCGCCCCTTGTTATTGGTGCTCAGCCTTGACGTCTCGCTGTGTCATGTGCTGGTGTCGGCTCTCTGTACCTCAGTCGCCCCTCTAGCTCGCCTCCCTGTGTTTGGTGCTCAGCACTGACATTGTGTCGGCTCTCTGTACCTCGGTCGCCCCTCTGGCTCGCCCCCCATGTTTAGTGCTCAGCCCTTATGCCTCGTGATGTTGTCCCGCTGGCTCGCCCCTTGTTATTGGTGCTCAGCCTTGACGTCTCGCTGTGTCATGTGCTGGTGTCTGCTCTCTGTACCTCAGTCGCCCCTCTAGCTCGCCTCCCTGTGTTTGGTGCTCAGCACTGACATTGTGTCGGCTCTCTGTACCTCGGTCGCCCCTCTGGCTCGCCCCCCATGTTTAGTGCTCAGCCCTGACGCCTCGTGATGTTGTCCCGCTGGCTCGCCCCTTGTTATTGGTGCTCAGCCTTGACGTCTCGCTGTGTCATGTGCTGGTGTCTGCTCTCTGTACCTCAGTCGCCCCTCTAGCTCGCCTCCCTGTGTTTGGTGCTCAGCACTGACATTGTGTCGGCTCTCTGTACCTTGGTCGCCCCTCTGGCTCGCCCCCCATGTTTAGTGCTCAGCCCTGACGCCTCGTGATGTTGTCCCGCTGGCTCGCCCCTTGTTATTGGTGCTCAGCCTTGACGTCTCGCTGTGTCATGTGCTGGTGTCTGCTCTCTGTACCTCAGTCGCCCCTCTAGCTCGCCTCCCTGTGTTTGGTGCTCAGCACTGACATTGTGTCGGCTCTCTGTACCTCGGTCGCCCCTCTGGCTCGCCCCCCATGTTTAGTGCTCAGCCCTGACGCCTCGTGATGTTGTCCCGCTGGCTCGCCCCTTGTTATTGGTGCTCAGCCTTGACGTCTCGCTGTGTCATGTGCTGGTGTCTGCTCTCTGTACCTCGGTCGCCCCTCTGGCTCGCCCCCCATGTTTAGTGCTCAGCCCTTATGCCTCGTGATGTTGTCCCGCTGGCTCGCCCCTTGTTATTGGTGCTCAGCCTTGACGTCTCGCTGTGTCATGTGCTGGTGTCTGCTCTCTGTACCTCAGTCGCCCCTCTAGCTCGCCTCCCTGTGTTTGGTGCTCAGCACTGACATTGTGTCGGCTCTCTGTACCTCAGTCGCCCCTCTGGCTCGCCCCCCATGTTTAGTGCTCAGCCCTGACGCCTCGTGATGTTGTCCCGCTGGCTCGCCCCTTGTTATTGGTGCTCAGCCTTGACGTCTCGCTGTGTCATGTGCTGGTGTCTGCTCTCTGTACCTCAGTCGCCCCTCTAGCTCGCCTCCCTGTGTTTGGTGCTCAGCACTGACATTGTGTCGGCCCTCTGTACCTCGGTCGCCCCTCTGGCTCGCCCCCCATGTTTAGTGCTCAGCCCTGACGCCTCGTGATGTTGTCCCGCTGGCTCGCCCCTTGTTATTGGTGCTCAGCCTTGACGTCTCGCTGTGTCATGTGCTGGTGTCTGCTCTCTGTACCTTGGTCGCCCCTCTGGCTCGCCCCCCATGTTTAGTGCTCAGCCCTGACGCCTCGTGATGTTGTCCCGCTGGCTCGCCCCTTGTTATTGGTGCTCAGCCTTGACGTCTCGCTGTGTCATGTGCTGGTGTCTGCTCTCTGTACCTCAGTCGCCCCTCTAGCTCGCCTCCCTGTGTTTGGTGCTCAGCACTGACATTGTGTCGGCTCTCTGTACCTCGGTCGCCCCTCTGGCTCGCCCCCCATGTTTAGTGCTCAGCCCTGACGCCTCGTGATGTTGTCCCGCTGGCTCGCCCCTTGTTATTGGTGCTCAGCCTTGACGTCTCGCTGTGTCATGTGCTGGTGTCGGCTCTCTGTACCTCAGTCGCCCCTCTAGCTCGCCTCCCTGTGTTTGGTGCTCAGCACTGACATTGTGTCGGCTCTCTGTACCTCGGTCGCCCCTCTGGCTCTCCCCCCATGTTTAGTGCTCAGCCCTGACGCCTCGTGATGTTGTCCCGCTGGCTCGCCCCTTGTTATTGGTGCTCAGCCTTGACGTCTCGCTGTGTCATGTGCTGGTGTCGGCTCTCTGTACCTCAGTCGCCCCTCTAGCTCGCCTCCCTGTGTTTGGTGCTCAGCACTGACATTGTGTCGGCTCTCTGTACCTTGGTCGCCCCTCTGGCTCGCCCCCCATGTTTAGTGCTCAGCCCTGACGCCTCGTGATGTTGTCCCGCTGGCTCGCCCCTTGTTATTGGTGCTCAGCCTTGACGTCTCGCTGTGTCATGTGCTGGTGTCTGCTCTCTGTACCTCAGTCGCCCCTCTAGCTCGCCTCCCTGTGTTTGGTGCTCAGCACTGACATTGTGTCGGCCCTCTGTACCTTGGTCGCCCCTCTGGCTCGCCCCCCATGTTTAGTGCTCAGCCCTGACGCCTCGTGATGTTGTCCCGCTGGCTCGCCCCTTGTTATTGGTGCTCAGCCTTGACGTCTCGCTGTGTCATGTGCTGGTGTCGGCTCTCTGTACCTCAGTCGCCCCTCTAGCTCGCCTCCCTGTGTTTGGTGCTCAGCACTGACATTGTGTCGGCTCTCTGTACCTCGGTCGCCCCTCTGGCTCGCCCCCCATGTTTAGTGCTCAGCCCTGACGCCTCGCGTTCTCATCTGCTCTCTTGCAGTGAGCTCACCGGTGGAACTGATTATCATGCAGGCGTTGTGCTGGGTCCACGATGACCTGAGCCAGGTGGACATTGAGAGTTATCTCCTGAAGGTGTGCGGCCATGAAGAAGTGCTACAAAAGTAAGTGACCCCCTTCTCCATATGCAGCGTCTGTCAGTAATGTCCCTCATCACAAGCTCTAGTTTCCTCGCTGTCCCCTTATATTGCCTTCTATTACACTATGTAACAAATGTTTGTCCTTGGGTAACAATGGTGTTTTACCAATCACTTATGACTAAAGTGAAAAGAAAATGGCAAAAATTCCCAAGAACGTTTGCTTTTGTGGTCAGGACATTGATAATTTGAAATCTGTTTTCTCGAACATTAGCAAAACGTGCAACGTTGTGTAGACCGCAAGAAGCTTCCGGAAATGTGAGAACTGTCGATAAAGTAGTATAAATACAGGATCCAAGAGGTTGTAAGTGTCCGGCGGATGCATTTGTGGAAAATGTTATAAACACATGAGCTAAAAGATAGAAGGTGGCGGCATCTTGTAAGATGTGTGAGGCCTGCAGAGCCGACTTCAGCATGGCTGTAGGGGATCAAGACAAGCCAAGGCGCCTCATTTCACATGCGAATACTGCAAGGGAACTGCTGAGGGTGAGGTGAACAATGGTTGATCGCCAAGATATCAAGATTTTACGTTTTTAAATTCCTCATTACAGCTTAAAAGAACTTGTTAAAATAAGTGCAACATTTTTTGCTGCTCTGGAAGAACATATATCATACAGTTCAGTACACTAATATTAGGAAATACATGAAGTGGGAGCCATTGCTGGACCCATGGAAAGTGCTGACGCCTCCCCTGCACATAACGTCAGGCCTGATAAAACAGCTTGTCACAGCTCTCGACAAAGAATTGCCAGCCTTCAAGTACCTACAAGATCTCTTTCCTAAGCTGCCTGAGCCGAAGGTAAAAGCTGGTCTCTTCATCAGAGCCAAATCCAGCAGACTCTAGAGAACAAAGAAAGTGTGAAGACGCTGACCAGAAAAGAGAAAGCCGCCAGGAGCAGCATGGCTGCAGTGGAGCCTGGTTTCTGTGCGATCCCAAGGGTGAGAGATATGTGCAGCTGGTTCAGACTCTGATAAAGAACGGTGCAAAAATGGGATGTAGGATGTCTCTCAAAGTAGAATCATAGAATGGTAGAGTTGGAAGGGACCTCCTGGACCTTCTGGTCCAACCCCCTGCTCAAAGCAGGATTCTCTAAATCATTCCAGACAGATGTCTGTCCAGCCTCTGTTTGAAGACCTCCATTGAAGGAGAACTCACCACCTCTCGTGGCAGCCTGTTCCACTTATTGATCACCCTAACTGTCAAAAAGTTTTTTCTAATATCTAATCTGTGTTTCCTCCCATTCAGTTTCATCCCATTGCTTCTAGTCTTTCCTTGTGCAAATGAGAATAAAGATGATCCTTCTACAATGTGACAGCCCTTGAGATATTTGTAGACAGCTATTAAGTCTCCTCTCAGTCTTCTTTTTTGCAAGCTAAACATTCCCAAATCCTGCAACCGTTCCTCATAGGACATGGTTTGCAGACCGGTCACCATTCTGGTGGCTCTTCTCTGAACTTGCTCCAGTTTGTTGATGTCTTTTTTAAAATGTGCCCAAAACTGGACACAGTATTCCAGATGAGGTCTGACCAAAGAGGAGTAGAGGGCAATAATGACCTCACGTGATCTAGACTGTATGCTTCTGTTGATACATCCTAGAATTGTATTTGCCTTTTTTGCTGCTGCATCACACTGTTGACTCATGTTAAGTCTGTGATCAATTAGTATACCCAAGTCTTTTTCACATGTGCTGTTACTTAGCCCTATTCCTCCCATTTTGTATATGCTTTTTTCATTTTTATTGCCCAGATGTAGTACTTTGCATTTTTCCCTGTTAAAATCCATTCTGTTAGTTGCTGCCCACTGCTCCAGTTTATGTATATCTTTTTGAATCCTCTCTCTCTCTTCTCTAGTATTAGCTATCCCTCCTAGCTTTGTGTCATCAGCAAATTTGATCAGTTTACCCTCAATTCCTTCATCTAAATCATTGATAAAGATGTTGAACAATACAGGGCCAAAACAGAGCCTTGTGGTACCCCACTTGAGACATTCTTCCAACTGGATGTGCAGCCATTTACAACCACTCTTTGGGTCCGATCACTAAGCCAGTTATGAATCCACCTAACAGTTGCCTTGTCCATTCCATACTTAGTCATTTTTTCAATAAGGATTGTGTGAGATACTTTATCAAATGCTTTGCTGAAGTCAAGATATACTATATCTACAGCATTTCCCTGATCCACCCAGTCAGTGATTCTGTCATAGAAGGAAATTAAGTTAGTCTGACATGACTTATTAGTTACAAACCCATGCTGACTCTGTTTAATCACTTCATTCTTATCCAGGTACTTGCATACATGTTCTTTAATAATTTGTTCAAAGATCTTTCCTGGTATAGAAGTCAGACTCACCGGCCTGTAGTTCCCTGGGTCCACCTTCTTCCCCTTTTTGAAGATAGGAACAACATTTGCTCTTCTCCAGTCTTCTGGGACTTCTCCTGTTCTCCAAGAATTTTCAAAGATAATGGACAGTGGTTCAAGAATTTCTTCTGCTATCTCCTTCAGTACCCTGGGGTGTAATTCATCTGGACCTGGAGACTTGAATTCATTTATGTTAGCTAAGTGTTTCCGCACTGTCTTTCTGTTTATAGATATCCTGGATTCTTCTATTCCTTTAATAGGACAGTGAAGATCAGTTGATGTTACATTTCCTTTCTGAGAGAAAACAGATGCAAAATAGGAATTTAAAAGTTCAGCCTTCTCAACATCCTGACTTACCATTTCATCATTTTCATCCTGTAAAAATCCTATAGCATCTTTGACTTTTCTTTTACTTTTGACGTATCCCCAAAATCCTTTTTTGTTGCTTTTGACGTCACTTGCAAGCCTTAATTCATTGCTGTACATATCTCGGATGCTCTGGAAGACCACGTGTGAGTGGAGGAGCTGCTACTTCCAGGGGCTATGGACGGAGCTGTAGTTTAGTGCATAGTTATTTAATAATGACCTTTATATCGTATGATGGCCCTCACATATAATCCCCCATATATAGTATGATGGCCCTCACATATAATCCCCCATATATAGTATAATGGCCCTCACATATAATCCCCCATATATAGTATGATGGCTCCACACATATAATCCCCCATATATAGTATGATGGCCCCACACATATAATCCCCCATATATAGTATGATGGCCCCACACATATAATCCCCCATATATAGTATGATGGCCCTCAGATATAATCCCCCATATATAGTATGATAGCCCCACACATATAATCCCCCATATATAGTATGATGGCCCTCAGATATAATCCCCCATATATAGCATGATGGCCCTCAGATATAACCCCCATATATAGTATGATGGCTCCACACATGTAATCCCCCATATATAGTATGATGGCCCCACACATATAATCCCCCATATATAGCATGATGGCCCCACACTTATAATCCCCCATATATAGTATGATGGCCCTCAGATATAATCCCCCATATATAGCATGATGGCCCCACACTTATAATCCCCCATATATAGCATGATGGCCCTCAGATATAATCCCCCATATATAGCATGATGGCCCTCAGATATAATCCCCCATATATAGTATGATGGCCCCACACATATAATCCCCCATATAAAGTTTGATGGCCCCACACATATAATCCCCCATATATAGTATGATGGCCCTCAGATATAATCCCCCATATATAGTATGATGGCCCTCAGATATAATCCCCCATATATAGCATGATGGCCCTCAGATATAATCCCCCATATATAGTATGATGGCCCCACACATATAATCCCCCATATAAAGTTTGATGGCCCCACACATATAATCCCCCATATATAGTATGATGGCCCTCAGATATAATCCCCCATATTTAGTATGATGGCCCCACACATATAATCCCCCATATAAAGTATGATGGCCCTCAGATATAATCCCCCATATATAGTATGATGGCCCCACACATATAATCCCCCATATAAAGTATGATGGCCCTCAGATATAATCCCCCATATATAGCATGATGGCCCTCAGATATAATCCCCCATATATAGCATGATGGCCCTCAGATATAACCCCCCATATATAGTATGATGGCTCCACACACATATAATCCCCCATATATAGCATGATGGCCCTCAGATATAATCCCCCATATATAGCATGATGGCCCTCAGATATAACCCCCCATATATAGTATGATGGCTCCACACATATAATCCCCCATATATAGCATAATGGCCCTCAGATATAATCCCCCATATATAGTATGATGGCCCCACACATATAATCCCCCTATATATAGCATGATGGCCCTCAGATATAATCCCCCATATATAGTATGATGCCCCTCAGATATAATCCTTCATATATAGTATGATGGCCCCACACATATAATCCCCCATATATAGTATGATGGCCCTCAGATATAATCCCCCATATATAGTATGATGGCCCCACACATATAATCCTCCATATATAGTATGATGGCCCCACACATATAATCCCCCATATAAAGCATGATGGCCCTCAGATATAACCCCCCATATATAGTATGATGGCCCCACACATATAATCCCCCATATATAGTATGATGGCCCCACACATATAATCCCCCATATATAGTATGATGGCCCCACACATATAATCCCCCATATATAGTATGATGGCCCTCAGATATAATCCCCCATATATAGCATGATGGCCCTCAGATATAACCCCCCATATATAGCATGATGGCCCCACACATATAATCCCCCATATATAGTATGATGGCCCCACACATATAATCCCCCATATATAGCATGATGGCCCTCAGATATAACCCCCCATATATAGCATGATGGCCCTCAGATATAATCCTCCATATATAGTATGATGGCCCCACACATGTAATCCCCCATATATAGTATGATGGCTCCACACATAATCCCCCATATATAGTATGATGGCTCCACACATATAATCCCCCATATATAGTATGATGGCCCCACACATATAATCCCCCATATATAGTATGATGGCCCCACACATATCCTCCATATATAGTATGATGGCCCCACACATATAATCCCCCATATATAGTATGATGGCCCCACACATATAATCCCTCATTTATAGTATGATGGCCCTCAAATATAATCCCCCATATATAGTATGATGGCCCCACACATATAATCCCCCATATAAAGTATGATGGCCCTCAGATATAATCCCCCATATATAGTATGATGGCCCCACACATATAATCCTCCATATATAGTATGATGGCCCTCAGATATAATCCCCCATATATAGTATGATGGCCCCACACATATAATCCTCCATATATAGTATGATGGCCCAACACATATAATCCTCCCATATATAGTATGATGGCCCCACACATATAATCCCCCATATATGGCATGATGGCCCTCAGATATAATCCCCCATATATAGCATGATGGCCCCACACATATAATCCTCCATATATAGTATGATGGCCCCACACATATAATCCCCCATATATAGTATGATGGCCCAACACATATAATCCTCCCATATATAGTATGATGGCCCCACACATATAATCCCCCATATATAGCATGATGGCCCTCAGATATAATCCCCCATATATAGCATGATGGCCCTCAAATATAATCCCCCATATATAGTATGATGGCTCCACACATATAATCCCCCATATATAGTATGATGGCTCCACACATATAATCCCCCATATATAGTATGATGGCTCCACACATATAATCCCCCATATAAAGTATGATGGCCCTCAGATATAATCCCCCATATATAGCATGATGGCCCTCAGATATAATCCCCCATATAT
>JARQOD010009254.1:0-32150 GCA_033576555.1 Oophaga sylvatica | reverse complement strand
CCACGTGAAACCCCTTCAGAAAGGGTTAATTTTACTGGGGGGACCGCAGCTAATGCTGCACCTCACAGAAACCCCCCCAAAAAAAATGCCCCCTCTCCGGCTGACAGGAGAGGAAGTGGAAGCTTAAGTGATTGTTTCCCTTTCATAGGCAGCCAGGGACACCACAGTGACTCAGAGGGAATGATTAACCAAAATAGGGGTTTTTTTTTCCCTTAAAAAAAAAAATGGGGGGGGGGCCCCCTATTTTTTTAACCCCCCCCAGATGAAGCAGCCGCTGGGGGGGGTTTTCCCCAGGCTTTAAAGCCAAGATCCATGTCCCTTGCCACCGAAATCCGGCCCCACACAGCTGCATATCTTGGCTGATAACAAAAATAGGGGCCCCCCTCGAAAAAATTGGCGGGGGCCCCCCTATTTTTTAACCACCAATGAAGGGGGACCGCGACCGGTTTTTCAGGCGGTAAGGATCCAATCCCCATGGACCTTCAAGCCTGATAATACCAGGCCCAGCTTTTGCTTAGCTTGGCGGTAAAAAAAATAGGGGATCCCCCGAAAAAAAAACGGGTGGGGGCCCCCCCTATTTTTTTTAAACCCACCAATAAAATGCAGACTGCTGGGCCTGGATTAAAAGGACGTCGGGCCCAGGTTTTGGCCCTCAACAGCCTGATAAAACCCCAGGCTCACAGCCCCACTTTGGCGCATCAAAAAGTCCTTTGTGGCACTTTCCCCCCTCTTCCCACTTGCCCTGTAGCGGTCAAGGGGGTTTAAAAAGGGGTTAAAAATTCCCTTTTGTTGCCGGTACAAACCCCGGTTTAAAAATGGGAGGTGTCAAAAGCCCCCGACCATTTTAAATCCCAAGTTATTAAATTTTAAAAAAAAAACACAGAAAAAAAAAACTTTTAGAAATAAAAAACAACCCCGTTCATTTTTTATTGTCCTCATTCCTGCGAGCCAGGGGTCCTGTAAAAAAAAAAAAAAAAAAAAACATATACACCTTCCGCCGTCCATAGGGGGGATGTCCCCGACGCCCCAGTTGCTACATCAAAAGACAGGCAGACCTGTACGCGACGCAGCACACGTTTCCCCTTTTCCCCCGGGGGGTTTGACGTCACGGACTGACTGCTTTACGCAAGATTACCAGCGTCACTGCAGTTATCGCGAGAAAAACTGTGTGCCGCCGGGAGAAGGGTGGGCCTAAAGCAGTCCAGGCCGTACCGCCGGAGATCTTCTGCCAGGAAAAATGCCGCGACTCCTAAGCCCCACCGACGGACACTGACGTGACGACCCGCCCCAAGGACTGACAAGACGTGACAACCTTTCCCGGGGGATCGATATGACAAAAATCGGTTTTTTGGTCGAAAGGCCGATACGCTAAATCGGGCCGATATCCGATATTTCAGACGTATCGCTCAACAAAAGACCAGCGCTGCGGGGTAAATCCTCAGAGGGTTGGTAGGGCAGCAAGATTTTAAGTTTCCCAGTAGACTAGTCCCTCTAAGTATATGGCGGTGCAGGGGCGGGCCCCTAAGCAGACACACCATCAGTCTCTTTCCATCCTTTATGGTGGTATTTGCAGGTATTCCCGGGGAAACTGCTCAGGGTGGAGGATGACATCCAAGTAATCACGTGTAGGTTTTAAGGCCTCCTTACTTCTTAATGTGTGAGTTTCCAACCTGCATGAAGCTAATTTAACTCCTTCCCTTTTTATGCCACTGATCTTGTGATGAGGCTTTTTGGGAGACAGAACGTGTCTCTTGGCGGGGGACCTGCCAGACTCCCGTCTTCCAAACCCCGGTTTACGTATCACACTGAAGGCCCCTGCGACCTGAAGTCCCGCAGGGGTTCCGGTTTTCCCCCCTAGGGGGGGGGGGGTTCTTTGCGAGCTTCGACCCGGTGTCCGGTTGTATAAGTGGAGGGGCATTTGTATATCACCCGGCATCTTCCCTTTGGTCACCACCCCTGTCGTCCAAAGCAAACCCTTAATAGACACAGGCAGCAGTAGACGTCAGCTTCCCTGAAGTCACCCGTTCTCCAAGATGTCGTGTCCGTCTTTCTGAGGTAACACCCAACTACCAACTTTTTTAGCTAGATTGTCTTAACTCACTGTGTTAAGGGCTCCCCTTGGTGGAACCCGGGAAAAAAAGTCAAGTGTTGTGTGTTACGGGGATTTGTGAATCCTTTCCGTGCCCTCCTCCCGGGAAAAATTAGCACCTCGCAGCGGGCTACCATCCCCCCTAGTTTTTCAGACTCCCGGGGCTGAAAAAGGAAAACAATTTTTATCATAACATCAAAACATAACTTCCCTTGCGGGAGGTAAGGGACACTTTAACGTTACTTGTAAAGTTGCAAAATGAAAAATACAAAATACTTTTACAATAAATAAATACAATATTCTGTGGAGGCCCGCACCCAAAAAAAACCCCCCATGTGGGTCCTGGGGGGGCTGCAGGACTTCGTTTGCGCAGACCTCACCTAGGCCACACCATACGGGTTTTTCTTTGGTAGTATCTTATGTAAAACCAAGTTGGGGCACAAAAGTGCCAACTATTTTCAACAAAGTTCTTGTGCAAAGCCTCGCACGCCTCCTTCCAAAAACCATTCACATATAACATTTCCCCTTTAAAATGCAATTTCTTATAATTTGTACAATTAAGTAAACCCGTCTGGGTCATACTATATTAATTTGTTAGACTATCTTGGTACCTAACAGGTAACCTTCCTTTTTTGTACTACTACCTAGGGTGGTGGTGTCAGGTATAGTAGCATCTAGCCTACTGTGCTGCGTGCGGCAAACTGTAAATCCCCTCCCCTCCCAGGATCTGGCAAGCATATAGCGACTGGGCATGCGTTTTGGGCCCCCCAGGGGATTTTTTCTACCGAACCCAACATCTAAGTTCCACATTTTGAGGTTCCTTCTTTGGATATTACTTCGGAGATGCTAAAGCAGGTTCTTCTTGAACTATTTTTTCTGCCCGGCAATGGCTCAACGGGCGTTGAAGCCTTCTTGTGGTTGGTAAAATTAGTACTGAATAATCAAGCTCTCCGATACAAGGCCAATCTGCAGAAAATCCCTTTCCGTGTGATGACTTCACCTGATTTCTCTTTTTCCATAAAAGTTCTTCCTCGGGAATTACAGTCTGGACAAGTTTTAGGTGGTGATTTTCCTCTATCTTTACTAATGGTTAAGGTTTCCTGTTGTCAAATTGGAATTTTTGCACACAATGGTCTTTTCCACTGATCATCCAATTTGGGCATTCTTCGTTTTCTTTTTTGCAAAGTTCTCCAGGCATAAAAGGCTTAGTGGCGCACTTTTGTTGTTTCCTCTTTTTTTCCCTTACTTTATTGAACTTCTTCCCGCAGGCTTCTCTCCTTCTGTTCTTTTCTGTTTGTGTCCCAATCCATGTAACATCGCCTTGGTTCTAAACACCAAGTTCCAAACCATAGCAGCTTTCCTGGTCTTGCTGCATAAGGTAGGCTGGGTGCGTTGGTGGAATCACCGGTATGGATTGTACAAATTAAGGTCATTAATTGGCCACCTATTCCCCCGTAAGTGGACTGTCTTCAGAATCAATGATATTGATTCATCTTCTCCAAGCCATTGGTTTGGGGGGGGACGGGGGTGGTTCTTATCTTCTTACACCCGTAAAGTGACAGAATTCCTTAAACAACTCGGTTTCAAAGGCGGACCTTGACATTAACACTTGCTCTGGATATCCTGGGTCACGAAAAACGCCAAAACGCTTTGCTGCTGTTTCAGCTTCAATTTTTTTTGAAGGGGCGACCACCAGGAACCGGAGTAGTATCCACCATTTCAGGGCATTAGTATCCTGTCCTGCTTGGTGACAACTTTACATGGCCAAGGCCCGACTCCAAGGGACGAGCCGTCTTTGAGGGCGCGGGGGCTTTTGGTACTGTAGTCTTTTTCGGAGGCACAGGACCACAGTTTTTACACCATTTCTCGTGGAATTCGCATTCCCACCTATAAAAAAAGACACTTCAGCAGGGTTTAGCTTCTTCCAGCCAAAGTGCCCCCTCGTCGTGGTGGCTTCCAACCCATCTGGATTCTGTTCTTGGCACTACTTCTGCCATACCACTCATGGGTTTGGGGTGACTACCTTCGGCACAGCTTCCTCGGTAGATGAACCCGGCTTCTCTCATTCCACCTGCTTTCTTGTTGAGACCATCCTTCTCCAAGGAGGAACCTTCCTGATTATCATTCCTTGGTGGCGCAACCGGGGTCATGTTCGGTCCCTTCCCTTGTAGGTAAAGGGGTTTAACGTTTTTTTACCCACACCCCCCTGTAGGCCTTGCTCGGGTCCCCATTTCTGGGAATCAATATCGTCTCTTTAATCACCAATTTCCTCTTCCGTGTCGGATTCTTTTGGGCATTTGGACAAGGTCACATTGGCGTTCTTACGGCCTGCCCTTACTTGATTGTGAATGTAATTTCGGACAGCCGAGCCATCCAACGTTGCTCCAGGCTCCCAGCTTGGCTTTTTCCAGAGTGTCAAGGGGTTATTGTCGTGACGCATGAACTTGCTGGAGGCTAGGTAATGCTTGAATCTTTCGTAAGGCCCAACCAGAGCCAGGAACCCAACTTGAAGCGCTATTTCTTTGGTTTCTCCTCGTCGGCCGAGCTTCCTGCTTGCATAGCAATGACGCAATGACTTTTCTTGGCCTTTTGCTTCTGACGAGGACAGCCCCAATCCTTCATTGCTGGCATCGGACACAGGAACGGTTGGCTGTATCAGGAAGGCTAAGATTCTCGCCTGTCAGGATCTCCTTCACTCTTTGAACCCTCATCTTTTCTTTACCCCGTGGAATGGAGTTTTTTGCTCTGGGGGTTGTCCTACCGGAGGCCTGCAGAGGCGCTGTTTATGTGGTAGTCTTTTACAAACCCCGGTAGTAACCTGTCATCCCAGGAACTGACCACCCCTTGAGATTCCTTGTTTGGCCATTTCTGGATGGCATGACCTTCCGGGATCTGGGCTCTCCTTCGAGCTGACAATTTCCCAAGTACTGTACCTTTGTTTGACGATGGCACTTTGAAGGCTTCGTTTCATCCCGTATTTGGGACAGTGATCGAAACCCTGCAGGTGCTTCAGTACCTCTATCTTGGTACACAATATCTCCAGGTACATAACACGGTTTCAAAGTTGATGTCCCCCCAGCTCCCATCATCCGAACATTTCCCCGGGCATGCTGAGTCCAAACCATAGTCAAACCCAGAGTATTGGGGGTAAAAGCCGTCTTCTCCCGTCCTCCCACCCCTACTTGCCATACCCACTATGGGTTTGAGGTGGAAATGTTAGCAGTTTTTAAGGCAGCTAAGGATTCCTCAATGCGTGGTAAATGGTATGCATCTTTATTTTTATGCGATTTACTTGTCGTAACTCAACATTTTCTCATGCTTCCATCCTTTTTCTTAAACTAGGACAGAGGGCTGCCCCCGGACTACAAATACCCTTTTACCCCGCTTCCTTCATGTCACGCAACTTTCCTAGCTTTCTGGTAGGGTCGGAGGATAGGCCTGTACCGCTCTTTGATGGGAGGATGCTGCCTTAGGGTATGATCTTACTCCCTAAATTGTCCCAAATCAAGTGGGTGTTTGCTAAATACCGGTGTATCCTGTACCACCCAGTACTCCCTTTTTGGGGGGGAGTGGTTTCTGTCCCACATGGACTGCTGACCCAACCTCCACCTGGGTAACTGGGTCATTATCCTCCCCTGGTTGCGGGAGGCTAAGGACTCGGTCTGAAAATGGAGTTGTTTTCGGAGTAATTACAAATGGCATAACTTTTAAATTTACTTTCTTCCCCCAGTTGAAAGACCTGGACCCCCCTTTCTTACTCCACACCCCTACATCAAGAGTGAGGTCGTGCCTTGAACAAAAGGGCTACAAGCTTGTGTTCTGTCCTCTCAGACCATGCGCTTCACATAAAAGCATTTCACTCATTGGGGTTCACAATGGGTTCGGGCTGTCCCCACATTACCCTTTCACCATCTGTCACTTCGCTTGTGGGCACTCAGGGCCCGGGATCCCCTCTGGATCACTCCCTTTTGCTTTGGCTTGGCAACTTCACAGCTGTTGGAGCAAAAACACAACTTCTCCCAACATTACAATAATTATATAAACCACCTTTAAGCCATTTTCCTCATTTACAGTCTTTACTACTAAGAGTCCTTGATCCTTCACTCCACTCGCCCACCTTTACGCCACGTTTTTGGCTCCTAGTATATCAACAGGAGACCATTAGAGGCATACACAGCAAAGTCAGGGCTCGGGGGCTGGAGGCTGTCCATGGACCAAAACTTATTATACAGGAATCAGTATGTGGTCACCTAGATCCAGTGTCCAGCAGGGAGGGATGCGATCCCGTCCAGGATGATGGACAGGTAGGTCTTCCTCCCACAAACCTGCGGTTCAAGTCTAAGGGCCTGATGAGTCTATTCCTGGTGTTGGCCCCGGACCCAGGATCTGCTCGTTAAAGGACACTGTTGGGCTAGATGACCTTTTCTGTTGCAACGGTAGCAGATGATCTCTCGGCGAGGCGGGTGCTGATCAGGGGTCGCTCCTGGGGTGGCGTTGTCCTCCTCCGGTGGGGCGACGTCCTTCTTTTCCTCCGGTTCATCCAAGGACATCCTCTGGGCAGTCGGCTGGCAGGATCTTTCCTCCTTCTTCCTTCCGCAGTTGCAGGGCACTCATTACAGCGGCCAGGTTTTTAGTCAGCTGGCGCACTTCTGAGCGCAGACAGTCCAACTCAGTAGGGCGCCACCTGCGTTTTGGCTTCCGCCACCAGCGGGGAAAAGGTGGATGCTGCCGGCTTTAGAGTGGCTTCACCCGAGTGATACTGGGTTGCCACCTCAGGCTTCTCCAGGGGTCGCAGTCCTTTTATAGCCATATCTTTTAAGCATCAAAGGTAGCGTCAGGATGATTCAAGGACCACCAGTGCACAGTTCTGCTTTCAGCTTGGGACCTCAGTCCCCGTACAAACTGTTCCTTCAGCATTTTGCTTTCATTAATGGCACTTATAGGGTTAACCTGTTTGAGAGCTCGCAGGGCCCCCTGTAGTCGGCAGGCGTAGTCCCTAATACTGTCATCTGGTCTCTGAGAGCATTGGTAAAACGTCATCCGGAGATCTGTTTCAGTGCGGTCCTCAAAAATAGTCTGTAGCTTTAAGAAAATTGAAAGCACTGATTCCTGGTCTGCAGCGGTCCAAATCTCTACTTCCCTTTCTGCAGCCCAGTCAATTGTCCTAATACTACTGCAGCTCTTTGCTTCTCTGTCATAGGGTACATGTCCATTATGCTGCATATTTTGCGCTTGAACCCTGACAGGGTATCTGGCTTACCGCTATACTGAGGGAGCCACTTTGCTCCAGGCAAGTATGGGAGCGTCAGCGGTATTATCGGGGCCACCGGACCTGGTGAGGGGCCAGCGATTCCATCCTGCGCTGCAGCGCCGGCGGGTAAGTCACCGGAGCGGTCGCTCTGGGCCGCGCTGTCAGCTTGTGGCTGCGACATGTCTGTGCCCCCCCCTAGTTAAGTGTGGCCTACCTTCTCCTGAAGGCTGCAGCTCTGCCAGGCACAGCGGTGGGGAAGGACCTGCGTTGCCGGCACTGTGAAGCTCTCCACAGGACCTGCCACCGCGTCAGCGTTGGGGGCGTGTCCGGGACTCCGCGCGCTTTCTGCAGGTACGCCCCTTCTCTTTGCGCTGTAGCGCTGTACTTTGGCGGGCAATGGCGGACAATTGGCGCCAAAAATCACAAAACAGCAACACAGTCTCTAGCACAAAAACAGTCCAATTAGGCACACAGGACTCACATATAGCGAGCTTCTTATCCTGTTCGTGACGCCAAAGATGAGTCGCACAACACCAGGGTTATGGGGTACTCGGCACTGAGCCCGTTGAAGTCTATGGGAATGTCACAAGTAGCACAGTCGGTCCGTTGCCCTGGGCGCTCATTCAAAGGGGATATTTACAGGGATTGTAGTAATAGTTCGTGACGCCACCTGTGGTTTCTGATCAGTATGACCAGCGCTGCAGGGTAAATCCTCAGAAGGGTTGTTACTGGGCAGCAAGATGTTAAGTCTTCCACAGGTAAGACTAGTCCCTCTAAGTATATGGCGGTGCAGGGTGCAGGCAATAAGTCAGACACACACAAGTCAGTCTCTTTCCATACCTTTACTGGTGGTATTTGCAGGTATGTCCCGGGAAGCTGCTCAGGGTGGAGGATGCACATCCAAGTAATCACTGTGTAGGTTTAAGGCCTCCTTACTCTTAATGTGTGAGTTTCCAACCTGCATGAAGCTAAGTTTAACTCCTTCTCCTTTCTATGCCCAGCTGATCTTGTGATGAGGTCTTTTTGTAGACAGAACAGTGTCTCTATGGCGGTACCTGCCAGACTCCCGTCTTCCTAACCACGGTTACGTATCAGCACTGAAGGGCCCCTCTACGACCTGAAGTCCAGCAGGGATTCCGGTTTTCTCCCACTAGCCGTGAAGGTTCTAGCGAGCTTCGGATCCGGTGTCCGGTTGTATAGAGTGGAGGCAGCTATAGTTGCTATATCACCTCGGTCACTCTTTCCCTTTGGTCACCACTCGCCTGTCGTCCTACGCACACCTTAATATGAGCACAGGCAGCAGTAGACGTCAGCTTCCCCTGAAGTCACTCCGTGCTCCAAGATGTCGTGTCTGCTCTTTCTGAGGTAACACCAACGACTACCAACTTTCAGCTAGATTGTCTTTAACTCACTGCTGTCTCAAGGGCTCCCTCTGGTGGAACCAGGAAAAATGTCAAGTGTTGTGTGCTTATCAGGTATTTGTGAATTACCTTTCCGTGCATCCTCTAGGGAACATGTGGCACCTAGCGCAGCTGGGCTACACAACAGCCCATACTACACGAAGTATGCAGCTAGTCTGCATAGATCATGGGATGTCCCACATCCATTCCTGACTGCATTATAGTTGCCATTTCATCTAAGCATTCACACAATCAAAGCATTCACACACATCCATTCTTATCTAATATGACGACAGCTGTCCAGACCTGCATCCCACCACAAGAACCACTCCAGAGTAATCCCTGGAGAGTAAATTCACCCTCAGCGATCAATAGAGGTACTGAGTAAATTCACCCTCAGCGATCACTAGAGGTACTACTTCCCTCTTTGATCTCAGGGCATTGACTCTTATTCTAAGAGTGCTACTCAAACTGTTGGGGTGCAGCTGTGGGACCCTATTTTCAGAGATGATGTCCTCCACCCAAGTCTCAAAGGGCTGAAAGGGTCTTCAGGAGAGGTGGGTAGTCGAGCTAGGCCATCAGACGGTCATCTCTGTAGCTGTAGTGTCATCCTCCCTATGGTTCAAATCAGGGGCAGACAATCTCTTGGTCTTCTTCTTCTGTCTGTGTCCACCAGTGATTCCAATGTATAATTCATTTCCTGCAATGAGAAACACATTAATAATTTCCAGGTAATCAAGATGAATACAGTCAATCCTATTCCTACCACTATGAGCTTTAGCAAATATAAGAGTATATTGTTTAACTACACTCTGATAGACTTCATCCAGGAGAAGGAATTCCATCCCTCCTTGGATATATCTCTAGCTTTTTGTTGCAGCTCCTTTACTGTATTCATTTCTCACCTTCAACAGCACAAGTTCCACCTTCAATTGCTGACAGGTAGTCAAGAGCTATTCTGTCCTGAAGGGCTACCTTCCTAACCTGAGCAGCCTCCTCATTAAGAGCATGATGAATAGAACTTATTGTTTCATTAACTATTCCATCCATCATATTAGCATATTTCTTTTAATTCCCCAACTGTCCAGGATAGTTGGAGGCCTGAGGTGACATTTGTGCCTCAGTCATCCTGTCTATCTCCTTCTGGTTTATTTTTTGGAGTGATCAGGAGTTCTTCATGCACTCCACAATAAACTCTCCCTCCCATAGAAGTAGATCTCTCTCCCCATACACCAGGGGTAGGATGGGAAGAGACAAACTCAGGGGTGGTGGCCCTAACATGGGGTTCAATATATTTTGGATGTGGCTGGAGTACCAATATCCACATTCATTCCCACATACATATCCAAAGATATTAGGAATATTTGAATAGTTTCAGGTTATATAGAGCTAATAGTATATACATCGTTGTTTTACAAGGATTCCCAATATTAGTTGGATTCATATTTTTGATCTGGATTGTTTATCACTACATGTCTCAATAACACCCGACAATGACATAATTATATCCAGGTTACATGTGTTCGCTTTACAGGATATGACGTTCATCTCCCAGATTTGGATGATTTTAAAACAATACATGGCCCAAAAATCGAGGAGTCGTCGTGTTGCAGTTATGGCTGAGGGATTCTCTCAATTATAGCTATTCTAAGGATGTGATGAGGGAGAAAGTCAAAAACCAATAAGATGTGATGGAGAATGGGT
Source organism: Oophaga sylvatica (assembly GCA_033576555.1). NCBI lineage: Eukaryota > Metazoa > Chordata > Amphibia > Anura > Dendrobatidae > Oophaga > Oophaga sylvatica. Next base: position 21,706 of record JARQOD010009254.1, on the reverse strand, counting down.
AAATCACTGTCATTTCAGTACTTGGATATATAGGATGTGACGGGATTTATCTCCCTTTACTATTGGAAGAAATGCTGTAAAACTTGGACATCACCTAATCTGAGGGGTTCAGTATTTGGGACCTGCTTGTATTATATAGATTAAAGACACCTTAATGAATAACAAATAAATGAGAAATAGATGATAGAAGAGAATGAAGGACACAACAAGAGATGACATAGAGCCGACTTACCTGTCTCTCCCCAGTAACTGCAACTGTCAAATGGAATGTTGGCTCTGCAGCTCCTTACACAATGTGTGTGATGTCATAATGCAAGAGGGCGGAGCCAGAAACCCCAACATTCCGTGACATCATCAGCAGGAGCAGCAGCTGTTATTTAAAGGGACCAGACAAAGCCATGCAGCCAATTCATTAGCATACAGATGAAATGAACTTTAGTTATCCATCTTGACCTCTGAAACCTTTCACAACATACCACAATGTCATTACTGCCATACAATGTAATTCCGGTGTAATTTCTACTGATTTTAACAGTGATAAATCCACAATGATAACCATATATCCCAGTAATGCAGAAGATTGGATGATATAGATGGTTGGATTGGGAGGTGGTTATACTGTTGTGGGATAAATGGCCAGTAAATAGGAGAGGACACTATAGACAATATTACTATATACTACTAGCTATGAACCCGTTCTATGCCCGGTTGGCGAGCATTTTTATTGGTATATGGTCTCCCTTCCTGATATGTGCTTTCCCCTCCTATCCTGGTATGCATGGGACCCCTCATCCCTATCATGGTATGCATGGCACCCCTCATCCCTATCCTGGTATGTATGGTACCTCTCATCCCTATCCTGTTATGCATGGCCTCCTCATCCCTATAATGGTATGCATGGCCTCCTCATCCATATTCTGGTATGTATGGTCCCCTCACCCCTCCCCAATCCTGGTATGCATGGCATCCCATTCCTCATCCTGGTATGCATGGTCCCTTCACCCCCAATCCTGGTATGCATGGTACTCCCTCATCTCTATCCTGGTATGCATGGTATCCCTCATCCCTATCCTGGTATGCATGTTACCTCCTCATCACTATCCTGGTATGTATGGTCCCCTCACCGCCCAATCGTGGTATGCATGGTACCACCTCATCCATATCCTGGTATGCATGGTATCTTCTCATCCCTATCCTGGTATGCATGTTACCTCCTCATCACTATCCTGGTATGTATGGTCCTCTCACCCCCCAATCCTGGTATGCATGGTCCTCTCACCCCCCAATCCCGGTATGCATGATCCCCTCACCCCCCAATACCTTATGCATGGTCCCCTCTCCTCCCCCAATCCTGGTATGCATGGTCCCCTTACCCCCAATCCTGGTATGCGTGGTCCCCCCTCACCCTTATCCTAGGATGTATGGTACCCCCTCGCCCCCCAATCCTGGTATGCATGGCACTCCTTACCTCCTAATTCTGGTATGCATGGTCCCCTCATCCCCCAAAGTGACCAATTTTTTTTTAAAATAAACTTTGGATTTTTTTCACCATTTAAATAAAAAACAACCTATACATGTTTGGTATCTACAAACCTGAAATAACCTGGTGAATCATAATAGCAGGTCAGTTTTAGCAATTGGTGACCTTGGTAAAAAAAAAATCCAAAAAAACAGTTATGGAATTGCACTTTTTTTGCAATTTCACTGCACATTTTTTTCCCTGTTTTCGAGTACACAATACGGTAAAACCAATGGTGTCATTCAAAAGTACAACTCGTTCCACAAAAAACAAGCCCTAACATGACCATATGGATGTAATAAAATAAAAAAAGTTATGGCTTTGGGAAGGAGAGTGAAAAACAGAAACGCAAAAACGAAAAAGGGCTGTGGCATGAAGGGGTCAAGGAATGGGCACTATTAGCAAAGTAGCTGAACGTAGAATAGAATTTGCTGCAGTGCACTGTGTGCAACACACTAGATGTCCCTCTTTCCTGTCTTTCAAAGTTGGGAGGTATGTTAAGCTATGCCAGGGAACGGTTGACAGACTATACTGCTTTGAAATACCATGTAATGTCAGTGACAACATAGTGAGGGTTTTTGCACAGTTATCAGCTGCTTTCTGTAACTGTGCCTCCTGACCACACCAGTACAGTAGACAGCTGAGTCTTCTACTTCCAGATTCGTGATAAACATGGTACTTAATTTCTTGCCCTTCTCCAAGGTGAATACATATCTATCTTCAGTAACATTCTTATTATCTGTTCTCAGAATTATTAATGAGACAAGACCCTTTCCCGAAATGTGCTTGAACCACTGCTGACTGTAGAAAGTACTATCAGTATATTCACAGCTCATATCAGCAGTACGTCCTTCCTCTGCGATGAGTACTGGAGGCTTCTGAAGAACATCTGAAGTCCCATCTGTGAGAAGATTGAAAGAAAAGTAATAATCATAAGATATTATGCTAAAAAGGGTAACGCTAGTCTCAATGGAAAACTTCCTTACGTCACTAGACACCTTAGATTGCCACGTCTCATACCAAGACAAGGCAATAACTGAATGATGATTGAGCAGATGCTCACATAAAGTATTAACAGGTTTATAATTATCTATTACTAAATAACACAGCATTTCAACTAATGAATAAATTCCATTCTACACATGGTGAGTATGGTCAAGGTTTTCCATATAGTAACTCACAATTGGGATATATAATAAAGATGAAATTAGTTGAATTAGTACATTGTTCTCAACTCCTAACAGCAATGGCTGGTGCGGTATTGTAACAGCGCCGTCTCCAGGGTCGGACTGAGCCACCAGGACACCGGAGAAACCTCAGGTGGGCCCCGCCCCCAGCTCCTGCGTGGTGGGCCCTGATTTGAAAGGATAGGTCGCGGGGCAGAGGGGGCGGTGGCCCCGGGCCTCGCGCTCTGAGGGGGCCCACCCGGAGCTACGCTACAGTAACTGTATCGGCGTGCACAGCACGCCGATACAGTTACATTCTGCGGCAGAGCAGGGAGAATCGCTCTCCCTGCTCTGCCGCCCGGCCGCTATGGGGCCTGAAAAGGCGGTGGGGGGCCCGGTGCCAGCAGTGGGCCCCCCAACCGTCATCGGAGGGTCAGCTGTATCGGCATCCAGCCGATACAGCTGACCACATAGAGAGAGAAAGAGCGAGCGCTCCTTCTCTCCCATAATCCCCCTCTCAGCGTCTGACAGCGGGCGCGATGACGTCACCTGCCGGCGCCCGCTGTCAGACGCTGAGAGGGAGAACAGTGAGCAGCACAGGAGCCGGAGGTGAGTATTGTTTTTTTTTTTAATGGGGGTGCATTATACTACAGAGGCTGTATATGGGGCTGCATTATACTACAGAGGCTGTATATGGGGGTGCATTATACTACAGAGGCTGTATATGGGGCTGCATTATACTACAGAGGCTGTATATGGGGCTGCATTATGCTACAGAGGCTGTATATGGGGGGTGCATTATACTACAGACGCTGTATATGGGGCTGCATTATACTACAGAGGCTGTATATGGGGCTGCATTATACTACAGAGGCTGTATATGGGGCTGCATTATACTATAGAGGCTGTATATGGGGGGTGCATTATACTACAGAGGCTGTATATGGGGGGTGCATTATACTACAGAGGCTCTATATGGGGCTGCATTATACTACAGAGGCTGTATATGGGGCTACATTATACTACAGAGGCTGTATATGGGGCTGCATTATACTACAGAGGCTGTATATGGGGCTGCATTATACTACAGAGGCTGTATATGGGGCTGCATTATACTACAGAGGCTGTATATGGGGCTGCATTATACTACAGAGGCTGTATATGGGGGTGCATTATACTACAGAGGCTGTATATGGGGCTGCATTATACTACAGAGGCTGTATATGGGGCTGCATTATACTACAGAGGCTGTATATGGGGCTGCATTATACTACAGAGGCTGTATATGGGGCTGCATTATACTACAGAGGCTGTATATGGGGCTGCATTATACTACAGAGGCTGTATATGGGGCTGCATTATACTACATAGGCTGTATATGGGGCTGCATTATACTACAGAGGCTGTATATGGGGGGTGCATTATACTACAGAGGCTGTATATGGGGCTGCATTATACTACAGAAGCTGTATATGGGGCTGCATTATACTACAGAGGCTGTATATGGGGGCTGCATTATACTACAGAGGCTCCATATGGGGGTGCATTATACTACAGAGACTCCCTATGGGGAGTGCATTATACTACAGAGACTCCCTATGGGGATGCATTATACTACAGAGGCTGCCTATGGGGGTGCATTATAATATAGCGGCTGCCTATGGTGGTGCATTATATTATAGACTCTGCCTATGGGGGTTTATTATAATATAGAGGCTGCCTATGGGGGTGCATTATACTTTATTGAGGACTATCTGGTGTATTATGCTGTATGGATGCTATCTAGGGGCCATCATACAGTGTTGGACCCATTAAATAGTTTGGGGACATTAAGGGGTCAGTATATATCCAGTGAGGGGCATTATTCTGTGTATAGGGGAGATGTACAGGGGGAAACTTGGGACATTATTAAATGTAAAGTGGAGAGTGACATACCAGCTCTGGCGTGTCGAGGTAAGGAGGCTTATTCGCCGTGCAATGCTCCTCTGGGAAATTTTAATATGCAAATTGCCTCTTCAAACAAAGAGGACTTGTACTCTATAGCGCCACCTATTGGAAGTAGCAATCCTACAAGTCACAATCAACCTTTTAACGAGTCTTGTAATATGACTTAGGATAAAAGCCAAATCAGAATCTCCATTTGCAGACACGGTGTTTCGGACTATTGGTCCTCGTCAGTGCAAAGTAGGAGAGATCTGATTTGGCTAGGTGAGAGGCTCTGGACTGGGGTCTGGGGGGTAAGGTTTCTCCTTGTGGAGAGTGACATACCAGCTCTGGCGTGTCGAGGTAAGGAGGCTTATTCGCCGTGCAATGCTCCTCTGGGAAATTTTAATATGCAAATTGCCTCTTCAAACAAAGAGGACTTGAACTCTATAGCGCCACCTATTGGAAGTAGCGATCCTACAAGTCACAATCAACCCTTTAACGAGTCTTGTAATATGACTTAGGATAAAAGCCAAATCAGAATCTCCATTTGCAGACACGGTGTTTCGGACTATTGGTCCTCGTCAGTGCAAAGTAGGAGAGATCTGATTTGGCTAGGTGAGAGGCTCTGGACTGGGGTCTGGGGGTAATGCTACTTCCAATAGGTGGCGCTATAGAGTACAAGTTCTCTTTGTTTGAAGAGGCAATTTGCATATTAAAATTTCCCAGAGGAGCATTGCACGGCGAATAAGCCTCCTTACCTCGACACGCCAGAGCTGGTATGTCACTCTCCACAAGGAGAAACCTTACCCCCCAGACCCCAGTCCAGAGCCTCTCACCTAGCCAAATCAGATCTCTCCTACTTTGCACTGACGAGGACCAACAGTCCGAAACACCGTGTCTGCAAATGGAGATTCTGATTTGGCTTTTATCCTAAGTCATATTACAAGACTCGTTAAAGGGTTGATTGTGACTTGTAGGATCGCTACTTCCAATAGGTGGCGCTATAGAGTACAAGTCCTCTTTGTTTGAAGAGGCAATTTGCATATTAAATGTAAAGTGGACACTTATTGTTATAGGGGAACTCGGGTTACTGTGACTGTCAAAGGGGCACACAGGGCATTATTACAGTCTAGGGGACAAAATGTGGGCACTGTTTTCTAGGGCACTTGCACCCGGCATTACTATATTCTAGAGGGGTGCTTTAGAATTTAGAGGTCACACAGAACCACACAGCAGGTGCAGTAATAGATAGGGACACATACGGCAGCAGCAGCTCAGTATTGGGGTATCAGGTGCAGTAATAGGGACACATACGGCAGCAGCGGCTCAGTATTGGGGTATCAGGTGCAGAAATAGGGACACATATGGCAGCAGCGGCTCAGTATTGGGGTATCAGCAGGATGAGGAGTTTGTGCAGGTTGAGAATAGTCCAATTGGTGACCGTGACAGTGCTAAAAATATGAGAAGTGAAATGTGTCTTTGTTGTAATCTCTGCAGTCGAGTCCTGGCTGGAGAAGTCGTCATGTCGGTCTGGGCCAGATGGAAAAGACGGGAAAAGTGAACAATTCCATTAGAAAGAACATCAGCGGTAAGTCATTATCTATACCTGTGCTGTAATCTATTATATGTTCTGTAGGACTGGTATTATTTACCACAGACCATATGGCGGTAATATCAATATTGGTCTTTTTATATATAGATTATTTTTGGCAACAGCGCGGTCATTTGATGAGGTTCTCTGGTTAGGAGCCCACTCAGAAGTTTCGCCCCACTAAACCAAAACCCTAGCTACGCCTCTGCATGGCACACTCACCTCTATACAAAGAATAAGAGGCATTATAACCTGTATATGAAAAGTATAATACAGCAGTGTATATACACTCTATATACCGCACACGATGAGTATGACCCTGTATACACCATATACTACACTCTTATTTTGAAATAAAAAAAAAATTAATAAACAGGAACAAATACAATACTTAAAATAAAGAACAAGTAAAGTTAAAATCAACAAACTTACTGGTATTTCAATGGGAACTACGGGCCTGCTTTTGGCTAATGAGATGGTCAATGTTCGGTTCCATATTTGTCACAAGTGAAGCAATTTTTCTCTTTCTTGATATCATTATTTCCTAGGGATTCCAAATTGCTATTAGTAAAATACCAATATATATACAGCGCTACAAAAACAATATACAAGCAATAAAACTGCCCACACAGAGACATACAGCCTGCACTGCCCATCACTGCAGCCTTGCCAATCCATATCATTTCATCCTCATCAGTGCACATATTGGCGCAACTCCGCTTTTAGCTCAGGCTCAGACTGGTGTGGTGTGAGAGTCCCTAAGAGGCAGGTAAATGTCCCCAATAGGCAGGTAAATGTCCCCAATAGGCAGTATTGATCCCCAATAGGCAGCATATGTCCTCAATAGGCAGCATAGGTCCCCAATAGGCAGCATATGTCCTCAATAGGCAGCATACATCCCCAATAGGCAGCATATGTCCCCAATAGGCAGCATATGTCCTCAATAGGCAGCATAGGTCCCCAATAGACAGCATAGGTCCCCAATAGACAGCATAGGTCCCAATATGCAGCATAGGTCCCCAATAGACAGCATAGGTCCCCAATAGACAGCATAGGTCCCAATAGGCAGCATAGGTCCCCAATAGGCAGCATAGGTCCCCAATAGGCAGGCAAATGTCCCAATAGGCAACATAGGTCCCCAATAAGCAGCATGTCCTCAATAGGCAGCATAATCCCCCATAGGCAGCATAGTCCCCAATAGGCAGCATAGTAGTCCCCAGTAGGCAGCATAATCCCCCATAAGCAGCATAGTCCCCCATAGCCAGCATAATCCCCCCATAGCCAGCATAATCCCCCATAGGCCGGGCCCGGCGTCAAAAAAAAAAAGCCAGTACTCATCTATCTCCCCCGCTGCTCTGAAGAAGCGCGCTCGACTCCGTCTTCTCCTGGCACAGGCGGCGTGACGTCATCAGGGCGCGCAGGCGGCGTGATGACGATCACGTCGCCTGTGCTGCATATGGAAGGCCGCAAGGCTTCTCACTCATTCTGCCCGCGATTAAAGGGCCCGCCGGCACTGAACTGTCAGTTCAGTGTCGGCGGGGCCGACGGGCCGGATCAAGCACTGTGCGCCCCTGCTTCTAGGGGGGGGCAGTTGCCCCCCCCTGCCCCACGGTGGGTACGCCCATGCGCTGGACCATCATTGTAAATACACCATTGTATATTATCATTGTATATACACACCTGTACTTTGTATCTCCCCCTCCTCATTGTAGATTGTAAGCTCTCACGAGCAGGGGCGGCTTATTTTGCTTTAATTATTGTATTGTTAACGTTGTTACTTATGACTTGTGTTTTGAAACTGTTAAACTGTAAAGCGCTGCGGAATATGATGGCGCTATATAAAGATTATTATTATGGCGCCATACGCAAAATTATTATCCAATTGGTCACGCTAATACATAATAGTAATAGCAATTACAGTGGTAATTAAGAGTCACTAATACACTAACTCTGGTCAAATAGTCATATAATTTATCCTCAGAACTTGTATTCTGTGTTTCGGGTACATTCCAGCTGTGCAGTTATTAAGTTTCTTAGTAGTAGTTAAATGACCATTAAAAAGGGGTGACAGTTGTATAGCAGTTACATGTTCTCCCAATGTTTGCACTGGTGTACTCTGCCACAATGATTGGCTAATAGAATAAATAAAATATTTAGATTGAAGTGCATCTAGTACTAATAAACGGCTCAGACACTGCTCTGATAGCACCTTCTGATGGTGGACGAGCAGCACTGCTCACTTTGAGCGCTCAGTTAAAGTGGCACAATCTGTACTGTACACAGCAGGGCGGAAGAAATAAGTAAAAGTAAGTAATGAGGCACTGAGTGGCAAATGGGGCAATGATGGCTCATACTGTGTTTACATGCCAGTTAGGACCTTTGTCACAACCCATTTTATTTTTATTTTTTATAGCTTTTCTATTTTGCCAGCAACTTAGCTGTTAGAAGGGCTTGTTTTTTTCATTATGAGTTTCATTTGTCAATGCAACCATTTTGGATATATGTAAATAATAACTAACTTTTATTAACTGTTTATGCGGAGGAAAATAATTAAAACAACAATAGTATTTGCTTATGCTAGTCACATGATACATAAATAAAGTACTTTTTTGAGGGGTTAGCACTATCAAAGGAAATCAGTTAGGTTTTTGCGATGTAATCTGAGAGCACCCAGATGTAGAGGCAAAGACACTGATTCCAGCGATGTGTCAATTTCTAGAATGGTTGTTGCAGTTTCAATAAAAACTGTGTTTTATCAGCAGAAGATTACCACTAGAGGACGAGGTGTCTCGTGTCATGTAGTATTCCTGCTCTGTGTAACTAACAGGCAACCGTTGCATGTATTGCGGTTCTCTAACAGCCACGCATCATGCAGGCGCAGGGACGCAAACATATTACTCGAGCACACCCAAATTACCTGGAAACATGATATCCGAGCACATTCGCTTATCACTAATTACTAGCTTTCAGCCTATGCACAGTGTACATAGAGAGCTGCCAATCGGTGGTGTGGGTGGGGCTATACAGGGCTCTGTATTCAGAGAACTAGTAGCTCTGCAGCAGAGCCAAAAATGTCTTTATTAAAATTACAGCATGTAGCCCGGTAAGTGACACCGCAGCAATCACGATCTCAGTTAATACATTATTTATTATGCATTATATAACGCAAACATATTCTGCAGCACTTTACAGACATTATTATTTCTGTCCCCAAAGGGGCCCACAACCTAAATTCAGACTATCAGTATGCCTTTGGAGTTTAAATTGGAAGAAACCTACACAAACACAGGAAGAACATACAAACTCCTTGCAGATGTTGTCCTTGGTGGGATTTCAACCCAGGACTCCATCGCTACAAGTCTGTAGTGCTAACCACTGAGCCACCGTGCTGCCTATCATGCTACTAGATATCATGCTGCTCTCAACTTGGTGACAGATTCACTTTAACCCCTTTACCCCCAAGGGTGGTTTGCACGTTAATGACCGGGCCAATTTTTACAATTCTGATCACTGTCCCTTTATGAGGTAGTAACTCTGGAACTCTTCCATGGATCCTGGTGATTCTGACATTGTTTTCTCGAGACATATTGTACTTCACGATAGTGGTAACATTTCTTTGATATGACTTCCGTTTATTTGTGAAAAAAACGGACACTTGGCGAAAATTTAGAAAATTTCGCAATTTTTCAACTTTGAATTTTAATGCCCTTAAATCACACAGATATGTCACACAAAATACTTAATAAGTAACATTTCCCACATGTCTACTTTACATCAGCACAATTTTGGAACCAAAATTTTTTTGTTAGGAAGTTATAAGGGTTAAAAGTTGACCAGCAATTTCTCATTTTTTAATAATAAATAATTTGGTTAATAATCCGAACACAGAGCAGTACCCCACCTACCCTTGCTGGTTTCTGAGTCAAAGTGGAGGTTTGTGCTTGTTATTGATCCAACCATGGGCCAATCCTTCTGGTCCATCAAGAGTCACTCTCATCCAATTAGGCCATAAAACCTTTGAAAAATCTGTCTTCGGATATGTCTTGGCCCAATCTTGATGTTTCAGCTAGTGAATCTTTTCAATGGTGGTCGGGTTTCAGCCTTCTTACCTCAGCCACGTCTCTGAGCACCTTGAACTTTTGGGCTCATCAGGGAAATTGCAGTTCTGGAATATGAGAGCATTGGAGGATAACGGGTTCCTGTTCGCTTTACGTGTGAGTCTTCTCAAAACTTTGGCAGTTATTGTATGTCGTTTTTTGCGACCATGTTGACTATTTGCAACAACATTTTTAATAGTTCTGTGATCATACCCCAATATTTTATCAATTTAAAGAATGTTGCATCCCTCCGTGAGACTTGTAACAATTTTTGACTTTTCAGAGTGTGTTGAACAGCGATTTCTCATCTTTCCAGCAAAATTTACAAAACCATTTTTTTAGGGACCACCTCACATTTGAAGTGAGTTTGGGGGGACAATATGACAGAAAATACCCAAAAGTGACACCATTCTGAAAACTGCACCCTTAACGTGCGCAAAACCACATTCAATAAGTTTACTAACCCTTCAGGTGCTTCACGAGAACTAAAGTAATATGGAAGGAAAAAATGAATATTTTACTTTTTTCACAAAAAAATTACTTTGGAACCAAATTTTTTTTATTTTCACAAGGGTATCAGGAGAAAATGGACCTCAAAATGTATTTCTCCTGAGTACGTCGATGCCCCGTATGTGGGGGAAAGCCACTGTTAGGCTGCATGGCAGGGCTCAGAAGGGAGGGAGCACCATTTGACTTTTTGAACGCCAAATTTGCTGGAATCAATGGCGGGCGCCATGTTTCGTTTGGAGACCCCCTGATGTACCTAAACAGTGGAAACCCCCCAATTCTAACGCCAACCCGAACACAGCCCTAACCCCAACCCTAAACCCAACACACCTCTAACCCTAATCCCAACCCTAACCATAACCCTAACCACAACCCTAACCCCAAAACCACAACTCTAACCCCAAAACAACCCTAACCTCAACCGTAGCCCCAATCCTAACCCTAGCCCAACCCTAACCCTAGGTCTAACCCTATCCCTAACCCTAGCCCAACACTAACCCTAGCTATAACCCTAACTATAACCCCAACCATAACCCTAATCCTAGCAATAACCCCAACTATAACTTCCACAATAACCCTAACCCTAGCCCTAACCCTAGCTATAACACCAACTATAATCCCAACCATAACCCTAACCCCAGCCATAACCCTAATGGAAAAAAATACTTTCTTATTTTATTATTTTTACCTAAGGGGGTGATAAAAGGAGGTTTGCTTTACTATTTTTTTATTTTGATCAAAGTGATCACTTCCCGGAAGAAAACGCCGACTGCCGGGGACAGGACCAAGGGATGCAGGAGGATCCAGGAACACCGGAGGTACCATGGGGCTCGGAGGACCCCATTTTTCTCTACTCTAATGTGCTAAATCATATCAGAGGAGAGAGAGATTAAATGGGAAATCTGACTTTTTTTCTTTTGCGGTAGACGTTATTCCGTGAATAACGGTGATCGTGTGGCGCACCTGAGGGTTCAGTCACCGCAGAGGTACTGCACCTTAACCAGAGGTGTGGTGCTCCACTCTCAGGTAAGGAAAGGGCACTGCCAGGACTCACACACTTACACACAACACCAGACCTTTCAGAGCTCGGGAGGAGCTAGGTAGAGGGTGTGGGTGGAGAAAGTAGAGTAGGGAGAAGTCAGAGTGATGCAGAGTGGTCTGTGAGACCAGAGAGACAGTCTGCTGGAGGGAGAGGAGCAGTGAGGAGCAGAGAGTAGATCCTGAAGGAAAGACAAAGAGTCTACAGGGGGCTGAAGCTGAGAACAGCTTGTCCCCAGACGACAGACGAAAGAGAGAGAGACTTCAGAGGAGGAGAGGAAGAAGAGGTCCTAGGGGCATGGGCAGTGAGGAATCTATCCGTGGGGCCCGTATCCATACTGACCGTATATAAACGGGTAAGGGGTGCTCACTTAAAATAGTGGTGCCAGGAGAAAAAATGATTCAGATATAGAAATACAAAACTCCTGCACTCAAAAAATGAAAAAAATGAAGAACTATTTGATATAGTATTTTTATTGAGAAAGGAACTCCAAAATGGTAATCCGTTCAATATTCTGACAGACAAAGAAATAAACAACGTTTCGGCTCACATAGCCTTTGTCAAGTACAGTCTGTATTCTGTAGAAACAAAAATAACATGTATAAACAATACAATATCTTGAAAAAATAAAATAAAATAGACATGAACAACCCACTTATGTGGCTACTAAATAAATCACCATGGAGGTAATAAGTAAATAACCAGAAAAAATTTTTGGACAATAACCGCATGGATAATATATAAGTCTAGAAAAACATAAATTGCTTAAGACAATGTAAGGAGAAATCCACAACATGCAAATATGGACACTATGTGTGTATAGCAAATATAGAGTAAACCCATGAGGATCAAAGTGTCCAGCAAGGAGCCACCGGAACAGGTGACCAATGCACTTATATGATTAACAATATATAAGAAAAAGTAATGCAATGCATATATATAAAGTAAAGAGCCATAAGTATAACTAGGCAAAAAACTAATGAAAATAAACGTAAATACGTTACTTAATGCTGAATTGGAGACAATCACAGGAACGGAGAGGAATTGAATCCTATGTGAGAAGCAAAGACTGCTCAATACTATGTTAAATAGGTAGGATCCCAAAAGGGAAAGTGAGAGTGGAGAGAAATTACCTTACAGGAACCGACGTCGGGCAGAAGCCAAGGGAAAGCAGGTGAGTAACCGTGCAGGGTGAGCGTCCGGTAAGTAGGTAAGAGATCCGAGAGTGTAATGGTGATGTGCTGTGGCGGTGTTAAATACCCGCTCATGTGAACCAAAGAAATACTTCCGGGTGAGGTAAAGGCAGAAGAGCGCATGCGCGCTCCAATAAGAGCCGAAGGTCACCGAGGAGCCGAAGTAATGAAAACAGACCTCCGAGTGTGGGATCCCGAGTGTGAGAAGGAGGCGGCGCATGCGCACGCGGAGAAGACTGAACAGGATATAAAAAAAGGAAGATGGTGCCTGGATGACAGTGCACCCCAACTATAACTTCCACAATAACCCTAACCCTAGCCCTAACCCTAGCTATAACACCAACTATAATCCCAACCATAACCCTAACCCCAGCCATAACCCTAATGGAAAAAAATACTTTCTTATTTTATTATTTTTACCTAAGGGGGTGATAAAAGGAGGTTTGCTTTACTATTTTTTTATTTTGATCAAAGTGATCACTTCCCGGAAGAAAACGCCGACTGCCGGGGACAGGACCAAGGGATGCAGGAGGATCCAGGAACACCGGAGGTACCATGGGGCTCGGAGGACCCCATTTTTCTCTACTCTAATGTGCTAAATCATATCAGAGGAGAGAGAGATTAAATGGGAAATCTGACTTTTTTTCTTTTGCGGTAGACGTTATTCCGTGAATAACGGTGATCGTGTGGCGCACCTGAGGGTTCAGTCACCGCAGAGGTACTGCACCTTAACCAGAGGTGTGGTGCTCCACTCTCAGGTAAGGAAAGGGCACTGCCAGGACTCACACACTTACACACAACACCAGACCTTTCAGAGCTCGGGAGGAGCTAGGTAGAGGGTGTGGGTGGAGAAAGTAGAGTAGGGAGAAGTCAGAGTGATGCAGAGTGGTCTGTGAAACCAGAGAGACAGTCTGCTGGAGGGAGAGGAGCAGTGAGGAGCAGAGAGTAGATCCTGAAGGAAAGACAAAGAGTCTACAGGGGCTGAAGCTGAGAACAGCTTGTCCCCAGACGACAGACGAAGAGAGAGAGACTTCAGAGGAGGAGAGGAAGAAGAGGTCCTAGGGGCATGGGCAGTGAGGAATCTATCCGTGGGGCCCGTATCCATGCTGACCGTAGTCAGGTGGAGGGACCAGGTCGCTGTTAGGGGACCGGCCCCAAAATTTGTGGAGAAACTAAGGACTCAGCTAGGAAACCGGAGGCTGCAGTATCTGCATGTGCTGCAGCCACATCCAACACATTCGTTGAAAAGGCAGACATATAGGATCCAGGGGTCTGACCAACGTCGCCCGACAAGATCCGAGTCTGCTGGCTCGGGACAGTGTGTGAAGGTACAGAGCAGGAGAGGTGGTAGCCAGCTAGTGAGATGGCCAGGAAAGGAACATCTAAGGGAGCCCTGGCAACGTGCACCCGAAGCTACCTGAGAGCTGTCTGGACCACAGACCCTGAGGAAACAGCACCCCGGCTGGGAATTGTAAGATCAGAACTGTGAGTAAAACCTGTGAAGACTGCACCCTGCTGTGTCCTCCAATTTATTTGCTGGGTCACTTGCCCTGCACTGCAACAACCATCATCATCATCATTTTACACTATCACTGCCCTGGGGAATAGCTCTACCTGTGAAGAGCTGTACCAACTCTGCTGCATCAACAACTGCCCCAGTGGACTGAATCTGCAACGTCGGCTAACACCTTATTTGCCGAATACCACAGGTGGTGTCACAAACTATGTTTTATAAACTTTATTATCCCCTAATTATCATTTTCATTGGACGCCCAGGGCCACCGAGTATCCCCACGCCCCTGGCGGGCACTCCATTTTGGCGTCATGAACAGGATGGACCGACCCGTTAATACGGGTCTTGTGTGCTATAGACTTAATTGAACTGTAAAATCATTCACCACCATTGCAGTAACACATGGCGCGCTAGTGGGCGTCGCGTCATGGGTGGCACTGGTCCAAGGGTGCAAAAATTATGCCCACCCACAGTAGATACTTTTGTCCATCAGCCAGCGAGATCCGCCTCCAGGTCTGGGATGGCGGGAAAGGAAGAGAAAAGAAACTCCGCCCACGAAGGAGAGAGCGGGAACAGCACCTGGGTGCAGCAAAAGGACCCGGCAGGCAACATGGCGAGTGGTGGATACCCGGATCGTGAGGTGGAAGCCGAGGGCTCCCCCAGCCCGCCAGAGGAAGATCATCATCAGCTGCCTGCAATGGACCCGGAGCTTCTGGAGGCGGAAGTAGAGGAGCTTAGCAACCAACTCCTGCCGTCAGTGAGCAGGTGGAAGTCGGCCCTGCTGGGGAAGATAAAGATGGCGGAGCCGCGTCCCATCGGCGGCCCCTGGTCTCAGCGGAGAAGGCGACTGATGCCGGAATAACATCGCTAGCAGGTACTGTCGCCGTTCCTGCCCAGGTGACAGAGGAGACTCTGTTAGGCCCACTGAAATCCCCGTCAGCTCTCAAACCCGGCCAGGAAGTAAAAGATATAGCCTGGGACGGATGGCAGACCTTAGGGTTGAGTTACAGGCAACGCAGACCCTGGCTGCAGGACTAATTCCATTTGAGACACCCGTTGTGACATATGGGCAAGACCTAATGAAAAAGGAAGGAAAGAAACACACTATGCACCAGGGATACCACAATTGATACAAATGTCATAATTTATCCAAAAAGACCTGAAAAATGCACACCACAAATAATTAAAAACACTTAAAAGCAGGACAAAAAAAACCCATAATAGGGTATAGACCCCCCACCCGAAAGAGAAAAATGCCTAGCAAATAGTTATATATAAACCCAGAATATGAATAATATCAAAGGGCAAGTGCACAAAATAACAATCAATATACAAATATGCAAAAAATAGTGCAAAAAATAATACAATACTGGCAATACCACAATGACAATGCATGGTCTCCCCCCAAAGGCTAAATTGTGAGGAAAGGATGAATGTCAAAAAGGATAAATGCATCATTAGAGCATAGATGACAAAACAAACATAGCACCCAATCAGTCCTCATAAAAATGAGTACCATTTTAATATTTTCCCCAAAATTGAGGATATAAACTGTATACAGTCATGGCCAAAAGTTTTGAGAATGACACAAATATTAATTTTTACAAAGTCTACTGCTTCACTTTTTCTAAAGGGCAATTTTGCATATACTCCAGAATGTTATAAAGAGTGATCAGCTTAACAGCAATTACTTGCAAAGTCAATATTTGGCTAGAAAATAACTTTATCCCCCAAAACAACATTTCAACATCATTGCAGCCCTGCCTAAAAAGGAAAACAGCTAACCTCTTTTCAGTGATTGCTCCATTAACACAGGTGTGGGTGTTGATGAGGACATGGCTGGAGATCAATCTGTCATGATTAAGTAAGAAGACACCACTGGACACTTTAAAAAGGAGGCTGGTGCTTGGGATCATTGTTTCTCTTTGTTAGCCATGGTTACTCTAAAAGAAACAATGCAGTCATCATTGCAATGCACAAAAAATGCCTAACAGGGAAGAGTATCGCAGCTAGAAAGATTGCACCTCAGCAACAATCTATCGCATCATCAAGAACTTCAAGGAGAGAGGTTCATTGTTGCCAAAAAGGCTTCAGGGCCCCCAAGAAAGGAACCAGCAAGCGCCAGGACCGTCTCTTAAAAGTGTTTCAGCTGCGGGATTGGGCTACCAGCAGTGCAGAGCTTGCTCAGGAATGGCAGCAGGCAGGTGTGAGTGCATCTGCACGCACTGTGAGGGGGGAGACTCTTGGAGTAAGGCTGGTTCAAGGAGGGCAGCAAAGAAGCCCTTCTCTCCAGAAAAAACATCATGGACAGACGAATTCTGCAAAAGGTACAGGCAGTGGACTGCTGAGGACTGGGGTAAAGTGATTTTCTCTGATGAATCCCCTTTTCGATGTTTTGGACATCAAGTAAAATCCTCATTCGGAGAAGACAAGGTGAGCGCTACCACCATTTCTTGTCTCATGCCAACTGTTAAGCATCCTGAAACCATTCATGTGTGGGGTTGCTTCTCAGCCAAGGGAATCGGCTCTCTCACAGTCTTGCCAAAAAAACACAGCCATGAATAAAGAATGGTACCAGAATGTCCTCCAAGAGCAACTTCTCCCAACCCTCCAAGAGCAGTTTGGCGATCAACAATGCCTTTTCCAGCATGATGGAGCACCTTGCCATAAGCAAAGGTGATAACTAAATGGCTCAGGGAACAAAACATAGAGATTTTGGGTCCATGGCCTGGAAACTCCCCAGATCTTAATCCCATTGAGAACTTGTGGTCAATCATCAAGAGACGGGTGGAAAAACAAAAACCTGAAATTCTGACAAAAATGAAAGCATTGATTGTGAAGAAATGGACTGCTATCAGTCAGGATTTGGTCCAGAAGATGATTGAGAGCATGCCAGGGGAATTGCAGAGGTCCCGAAGAAGAAGGGTCAACACTGCAAATTTGACTTGCTGCATTAACTCATTCTAACTGTCAATATAAGCTTTTTTTTACTCCATATGTTTGCAATTATTATATTTCTGTCTGTGATAAAAACATCTGTCAAACACACATAAAAACCTGAGGGCAGCAGATCATGTGAAAATATAATTTTTTATTTAAAATTTTTTTGGGGATTAAAAAAAAAATTTTTTGTTTTTTTTTAATTAACCCCTTATTAAAATTTTTAAGGGGTTTGGGTTTAAACCAACCCCAATTTAATGGGAAAAAACCAACCCCCCCCCCCCCCCCCCCCCCCTCCCCCCCAAAAAAAGGGCCAACAAAAAAAATTTCCCCCCCCCCCCCCAAAAAAAAAAAACCCCCCCCCCCCGGGGGTTTTTTTTTTTTCCCCCCCCAAAAAAAAAAGGGGGGCCCGGGGAAAAAAAATTTTTTTTTCCGGGCGGTTTTGGGGGCCCAAAAAAAAAATTTAAAAATTTTTTTTTTTTAAAAAAAAAAAATTTTAATTTTTTTTTTTGGGGGTTTTGGGGGGAAAGGGAAAGGGAAAATTTTGGGACAAAGGGTTTTTGGGTTGGGGGTTTTTAAAGGGGGTTTTGGGGGTGGGGGGGGGAAAGGGGCCCCTTAAAGCTCCCCCTTTTAAACCCCCCCTTTACCCCCAAAAGGGCCCCTTTTTTAGTTTTCCAACCTATTTCCCCCCTGAAATTAAAAAGGGGGGGGTTTGGAATGAATTTTTATTTCCTCTGGTAATTTTGGAAAGGGTTATGCTTTACCCAAAAAACCTTGCTATTTTAATTTGGGCAAAAAAAGAAAAGTTTTAGGAAATTAGGGTTGGGGAATTTGGGGAGGGAAAAGGGGGGGTTCAAAAGGGTTTTCAATTGGGGGAAGGGTTTTCAAAGGGTTGGGATTGGGATTTAATTGGGGGGTTTTTGGGGATTGGGGAAAAAAAGGGGTTTAATTTTAGGGGAAAAAATGGTTAAAAAAAATGGCGCCCCCCCTTTACCCCCCCCAAAAAAGGCCCCCTTTTGGGGACACGTACTCAAAAAAAAACCCCAATTTTTTCCCCCTTTTTCCTTGGGGGAAATTAAAAAAATGGGGAAAAAGAAAATTTTGAGGAAAAAATGATTTTTTATTTTCAGCTCTGCGTTTATAAATTTCTGTGAAGTTGGGGGTTCAAAGTGCCCCCCACACACTAAAAAACCCCCTTGGGGGGTCTATTTCCCCAAAATGGTGTCATTGAAGGGGGTTTCTATGTTTAGGCACATCAAGGGCTCTGCAAAAAAAACATAGCCGCAGAACACCCAAAAAGTCGCATTACAAAATGGCGCTCCTTCTTTCCAAGCTCTCCCATGCACCCAAACAGGGTTTTTCCACCCCAAAGGGGTATCAGCGACTCGGAAAATTGCAAAAAAAATTTTGGGGCCCAATTTTCGTTACCCTTGGGAAATAAAAAAATAGGGGCTAAAGAATTTTTTTTGAGGAAAAAATGTTTTTTTTTTTCACGTGTACGTTATAAATTCTGTAAGCATTGGGGTTAAAAGGCCACCCACATCTGATAATTTCCCTTAAGGGGTTATTTCCCCAAAATGGTGTCACTTGGGGGGTTTTCCCTTTTTTTGTCACATGGGGGCTCTACAAACCAACATGGGTCCACCAATTTCGCTTTAAAAAAGCAAAGGGCTCCCCCTTCCAACTCCCCCATGCACCCAAACAGTGGTTTACCCCCCATAGGGGGTATCAGCATGCTCGGAAAAAATTTCAAATTTTGTGCTTGCCCCTTTGGGAAAATAAAAATTGGGGGGTAAAAAGATTGTTTTTGTGGAAAAAATATGATTTTTTATTTCCGGCTTATTTAAAAAATTTTCTGTTAAGCATTGGGGTTAAAAGGCTCCCCAACATTAGATAATTCCCTTAAAGGGGTTATTTCCCAAAAGGGTCTTATTGGGGGTTTCCCTGTTTAGGCACATCGGGGCCCCCTAAACGCGAATGGCGTCCAGCCAATTCTGCGTTGAAAAGTCAAACGGCACCCCTTTCCCCTTTTGCGACCCCCCCGGCCCCAAAAAAAAAAGTGGTTTCCCCTCAATGGGGGGTTCGGCGTATTCGGGACATTGCACAACAAATTTTTTGTGGTTCATTTTTTTTTTTTAAACTTGTGAAAATAAAAAAATTGGTTTAAGTAAATTTTTTGCAAAAAAGAAAATTTAAATTTTTTTTTCCTTCCACATTGTTCAGCCCCTGTGAAGCCGAAAAGGGTTAAAACTTCTTGAATGTGGTTTACAGCACCTTGAAGGGGCAGTTTTTAGAATGTGTCATTTTTGGGTATTTTTTTCATATAGCCCCCCAAAGTGATTCAAATTTTTGGCCCCAAAAAAAAAAAGGTGTTGAAAAAAAGAAAAATGTGGAAAATTTTAACCCTTTACTTCGAACCAAAAAAAAAAAAATTTTTCCAAAAATTTTGCGATGAAAAATGAAGGGGGGGGAAAAGTTTTTATAAAAAATTTGTGTGACAATCTCTCTGATTTAAGGGCATAAAATTAAAATTTGAAAATTGAAAATTTTCAAAATTTTCGCCTTTTTCCCCTTATTTCTAAATAAACGCAAGTCTATAAAAAAATTTTTTTCCACAATGTGAAGTACAATATGTAACAAAAAACGTCTCAGAATCAGCTGGATTCGTTAAGCTTTTAGAGTTTTAGCCTATAAAGGACATGGTCAAATTGTAAAAAAGGCCCCCGGGCATTAGCTGCAAATTGGTCTGTCATAGGGGTTAAAAATCCTACAAGCGAAAAATTTTTCAGGGGGGGAAAACATCAATCTTTCCCCAAAGGGGGGGAAAAATGAACATAAAATCACCCCTCGCCATAGTAAGGGTCCCCTTTTGTGGATTCCTTTTGGGGACTCAATAGTTGTGTATAGTAACAAGAATTTGATCATGTCGGTTAGACTTCAATTATGGCCCGAGAGCAATTGGCCCCCTTTAAGCACGTTAAGAGTATTTATGGAACCTAAAAATAACCATACAAGTTTAGGTCGAGGCCAATAAAAAATAAACCCCAAAAAACAAAAGTATTGAAAAATTTTAAATTTCAAGCATGGCAAGGGGGGTGGGGAAAATAGCGTCACAGGCCAATGTAAAATGGCCCCAACCCTAAAAAATAAACATTAGTCAGTTAGGGCAGATACTAAAGAGAGGACAAAAACCCAAATTCAGTACCCCGTTATGATCAAAAAAAGACCAAAAAAAAAATACAACAAGGATAGAAAAACAACCCCCTGAATGGTTTGAATTTTTTTCAAGTGGCAAAAAAAAAAAAATTTTAATATAAAAAAGTTTGTGAATACATTTAGGAGTATCATTCACTGGATCCAATTCATACAGTTGTTTGTAATACCCTGAAAATAGCCCCATTTTAAAGGCCTTTTTGGGGGAAAAAATTGCAAATTTTAAAAAAAATTTGCTTTTTCAGTGAAGTGGATGGAACAATACACCCCCCTTTATATTAAGACACCACTTTAGTCCCTGAATTTGAAGTGGAAGTCCTTTTAGCGAGAATTCCAAAAAAAAAGCTTGTATTATTAAGGGTCTTTTTTATCTGGTCCCCTTTGGGATTTAAAATGGGAGATAAATTTGTTGTATCGCCTTTGAGCTCTTAGTGGTCTGCCCCCCCTAACTTGGACAATCACAAAGACCCCCTTTGCCCCCTTTCGGGGGCCCACAATTAAAAAATTCCCTTGGCATCGGAGGAAGGGTTTTAGATCGAATAACCATCTTTCCATCACTGCTGCACACATTACACTTCCCCCCAAAGGTATGACTGTGTTGACGATATGCTTTTGGATCGGAAAATACGGATCGGAAAAAGTCGGATATCACAAATACGCGATACCCCTTGATAGCGGGCCCCCGTAAGTCTAGGGAACAAAATATCGACTTAAAAAAAAAACCTTTTGCCCCTTTTGGTTTTTAAATTTTACTGAAGGAAAACAAAAAAAAGTAATTGAAAATATTGGGGGGGGGTTTAGGGAGCCCTAAAGGATACGTTTAACCCCAAGCCTTGGGGAAAGTTTTTATAATTTTTTTGAAAACGTTTTTTTTTACTAACAAAAATTACAATGTTGTTAACTTTTTTCATTTTGGCAAATAGTATGTTTACAATTCCATGTCTTACCTTTTTACTTTTGCATGCCAAAATTTTTTATAAATCTTATAGCCACATCTTTCTC
>JARQOD010009253.1:0-32152 GCA_033576555.1 Oophaga sylvatica | reverse complement strand
ACTGTGTGAACGTGTGAGGACGACATTGAGCAAGTCTCCCTCTTGGTTGCTGAGGGTTATTAACAATTTGAACAACAAGATTCTTCACCCTACCTGCAAGAAGGAATGGTTTATCAGGGGACGTACTGTCCCTGATATAAGTGTCTGGCTCCCGAAGATCCTCACCGTAATCAAATTGTTACTTCCTGTCTAGGTTGGAATTCAGCTTGCTTGGTCAGCCTGTCTCAGCTATCATTCCTATAATTCCTTTGTGTTTCTTTTTCTGTGGTATTGATAACCCTTTGTTTTGCTGCCTTGCTTTTGAGGATCAGCCCTGTTCCCCCCCTTGGGGGGCGTTGTGCAGTCTCTGTTTCTTCTTTTGTATTTGCACTTTTGCCTCAGTACCTGGTGATATTTACTGCTGGTAGCCTGCCTTTTCACACACATAGATCTGATAGATGTGGACGAGAAGACTGTGTGGTGTCTGCAGCATATTTGAATCAGAAAGTGTTGGAATTTTTCCTAGGTTTTTTTGGTGGTTTTGCAGACATATCTCTCTGTACTATCCTCTCTAGAACAGTTTTGGGGCCCCAGCCATTTGCTCATTCTATTTTCTGTCTGTGAGTGTTTCCTTCCGTTTGCTTCTTCCAGGAACATTTGAGATTCACAACGTATTCCACAAATCTTTATTGAAGGGGTTTGTAGAGCCAGTGGTTCCTATGGCTGCGCCTCCTGACCCTGTTTTTGTTGAGGGCAATTTGGAGTATGAGGTTGAGAAAATATTGGATTCTCGTTTTGCTAGGCGGAGACTCCAGTACTTGGTTAAGTGGAGAGGTTATGGCCAGGAGGACAATTTTTGGGTGTTTGCTTCGGACATTCATGCCAAGAGACTGGTCTGTGCCTATCACCGAGCTTATCCTGATCGGCCTGGTGGCGCACGTGAGGGTTCGGTGACCCCTCCTCAAGGGGGGGAGAACTGTTGTGAACGTGTTGGAGACGATTTTCGGAGCTGAGGCTCCCTCTGGTGGTTGCTGAGGGTATTGAACCTATGTTGAACAACAAGAGTTCTCCACCTGCAATGGATGAATGGTTATCAGGGGGGACGGACTGGCCTGATATAAGTGAGTTGGCCTCCCATGATCCTCGCCGGTAATCAATTGTTACTTCCTGGTCTAGGTTGGAATTCAGCTTGCTTTTCTGCTGTCTCCTGCTATCATTCAGATAAGTTACTTTGTGTTTTTTTTCTGTGGTTTGATTTCCCTTGTTTTTGCTGCCTTGCTTTTGAGTTCAGCCGGGTTCCCTTTGGGGGGCTTGTGCTGGTCTCTGTTCTCTTTTTGTATTTGCACTTGTGCTCAGTACCTGTGATATTTTACTGCTGGGTAGCTGCCTTTTCACACAAGAGATCTGATATAGGTGGTTGAGACCGTGTGGTCTCAGCATTTTTGGAATCAGAAGTGTTGGAATTTTTCCTAGGGTTTTGTTGGGTTGCAGACAGTATTCTCTCCTGTACTATCCTATCTAGACAGTTTTGGGCCCCAGCGTTTGCTCATTCTATTTTCTGTCTGTGTTCGTATTTTCCGCTTGTCTAACCGCCATTATATGTTTGGGGGCTTCCTAATACTTTGGGGCTCTACTCCTGGGCAGTTAGCTTTCCTCTTTCCATCTACAGGGGTAGCTAATCTCTCTGGCTGTGACGAGGCGTCTAGGGCACCGTAGGAACGTCCCACGGCTGCTTCTAGTTGTGCGGTTCGTTTGGGGTCTGCAACCTATTAGATACCAACCTCTCTGATGTTTGGCTGCCTTTGCGGTTTTTTGCTCCTGCCCTCCTCAGCTACCAATACATAACAGTCAGGGCTCCTTTTGCATCAATTACTGCAACATTGTGGCATGGAGGCGATCAGCCGGTGGCACTGCTGAGGTGTTATGGAAGCCCAGGTCGCTTTGATAGCAGCCTTCAGCTCATCTGCATTGTTGGGTCTGGTGTCTCTCATCTTCCTCTTGACAATACCCCATAGATTCTCTATGGGGTTAAGGTCAGGCGAGTTTCCTGGCCAATCAAGCACAGTGACACTGTTGTTTTTAAACCAGGTATTAGTACTTTTGGCAGTGTGGACAGGTGCCAAGTCCTGCTGGAGAATGAAATTTCCATCTCCAAAAAGCTTGTGTCAGAGGGAAGCATGAAGTGCTCTAAAATTTCCTGGTAGACGGCTGCGCTGACTTTGGTCTTTATAAAACACAGTGGACGTAAACCAGCAGATGACATGGCTCCCCAAACCATCACGGATTGTGGAAACTTCACACCAGACCACAAGCAGCTTGGATTGTTGCCTCTCCACTCTTCCTCCAGACTCTGGGACCTTGATTTCCAAATGAAATGCAAAATTTACTTTCATCTGAAAACAACACCTTGGACCACTGAGCAACAGTCCAGTTCTTTTTCTTTTTGGCCCAGGTAATGACCTTTTGTGGCTTAGCTTCCTTGTGGAGTGTGTCAATGAGTGCCTTCTGGACATTTGTCAAGTCAGCAGTCTTCCCCATGATTGTGGAACCTACTGAAACAGACTTAGGCTATGTGAACACGTTGCGGATTGTTAGCATTTTTGCCGCGGTTTTTTGCGGCAAAATGGCTTACCCAACGCAACTCATTATATCCTATGGGATTCTGCAATACTGTGCGCATGCTGCGTGTTTTTCCCGCGGCCAAATCTCATCGTGGAAAAAAACGAAGCATGTTCATTCTTTTTCCGATTACGCTGCCATATGAATGCATTGAACCGCTTACTTTCCGCATGTGGCTATGCCCACCATGCGCAAAGTAAGCGGTTCATGTGCGGATGGTACCCAGGGTCTGGAGGAGAGGAGACTCTCCTCCAGGCCCTGGGTACCATATCCCTGTTAAATCAATAATTAAAATAAAAAATAATGATATTCTCACCTTCCGGCGTCCCCCGCAGCCTTCCCGCCTCTCAGCGACGCTCCCGGCCAAACCCGTTCCCAGGCGTCCTTTGCGACAATGACCCCAGATGACGTAGCGGTCTCGCGTGATGCTACGTCATCTGGGGTCATTGTCGCAAAGGACGCCTGGGAACAGGATTGACCGGGAACGTCGCTGAGAGGCGGGAAGGCTGCGGGGCCGCCGGAAGGTGAGAATAGCACGATTTATTATTTTTTTTATTATTTTTAACATTAGATCTTTTTACTATTGATGTGACATAGGCGTCATCAATAGTAAAAAGGTGGTCACACTTGTCAAACACTATTTTTGACTAGTGTGACCAACCTGTCAATCAGTTTTCCAAGCGATGCTACAGATCGCTTGGAAAACACTAGTATTCTGCAAGCTAATTACGCTTGCAAAACGCTAGTTTCTGGCGGGAATACGCATACCTATAAAAACGCATATTTCCCGCGGCAGGGAGGTGCGGGATTGCCGCGGAAATTTCCGTGGCAATTCCGCAACGTGTGCACATAGCCTAAGGGACCTTTTTAAACGCTCAGGAAGCCTTTGCAGATGTTTTTGTTAATTATTCTAATTTACTGAGATAATTTTTGGATTTTCATTGGCTGTGTAACTGATTGCACAGGGGATGGGTGTGTCGACTTCACTCACCTCTGGGGAGGCGAGAGAAGGACCCAACAGGGAATGGCTCTCTGGCGCCACCACTTACCCCAGGTCAGTCAGGGAACTGCACCGAGGGCAAATAGTCGCCGGAAAGGCTTCCCTTATAGGTACGAGTTATTGAGGCGCTCCTAGTGAGGGGAGATATATTATATTAATATATATTATATAATATATATAAAAACTCCTGGCCGTCACTGCCAGAGTTCCTCACTAACACAGTACGGTATGCTGCCACCAGTTCCTCGTTCGACATAAGCCCCGCCCGACACCAGGCTTATATCAGGTCAGAAACCAACCCGGGTAGTGTATACTAACCAATGGAGCGTGTATCGAAATAAAAGAGCAGCCCAAGATTAATTTTATATTTAATCGCTGAAAAGGTGCACTAGAAAATACAGATATATATATGCCACAGCAAATATATAGAGTCAGGAGTGTAGTACAAGGGTATGATACAGATAGGTTACAATTACCGTGTTATGTAGCATGTGACCGCAGGGAGGCGCTGATGGCTCACAAGTCCAAATCTTAGTTACGGGGTTTCCGTGGCCGCGTCAGCTATTGGGCCTCCTGCCAGTAAAAGTCCAAAATGAGGGTCTGCCTTATATCTCCTAGGCTGCTCCCTCCCACACTCTGCGCTTACCCCTGGGCTGGGCCACCTATCTCCTCCCATATCTGAGAGTATGATTTTCCAGCCATAACCGAGGATGGCCCATAACTTTCTGCCCGTAGCTCCAAATGGGTCGGCGGCCGCGACTCCACTGGGTTCCTCTGGATTTTAGCTGTGCAGGGAGACCAAATACGGCTACTATATTTAATTCCTGGTAGCTATGCTTCATAACTCAATAACGCAGAGTGCTAGGGGTGGCTGGATGTTATGGGCTCGTGGGGGAAGGAATGTCGATTCTAATGTGCTCGGCTAGGCTCAGAGATATTTCATTCTGTTATTATAAGTAATTTTCTAGATTCCATATCTCAGAGCCTTGCACTGGTTAGCCTGAGATCTGCTGTGCCACGATGTCTCCATGTGCTTGAATGACAAAGGGAGACAGTTGGCTGTAGCTGCACAAGAGTTCACACCCTTGTGATAATGGCTGGGGACACATTGTCTATGCCTTTTGGGCCCCTCTGGAGAGCAGGGTGGATTGATTTAAATCACGCCAATTTAAATCAACGATTTAAATCATGATTTAAATCAAATGATTTTTTTCTATTTAAATCGATGTGATTTTAATCATGATTTAAATCAAAAGATTTTTTTAATATAAATCACGATTAAAATCTAAAACTTTCAATCATTGTTCAATTAACTCCACACTTCTAGCTTGGTTTCACTTTCTGTAGCTTGGTTTCAGTTTCTTTTTCCATTCAGTTGACATGCCCAAACTTGTTGGATAGTCAGTCAGCAGTACTTGGCTGTAGTAACAATCAAACTTCAGAAGTGATCTGCGTGAGCCATGGCAGGTCGTAAGAGAGACCCTATTTGGGTTCATTTTGTTGAGATGCCAGCAGAGCTTGGAAAGAAAGGTGGGAGAGCAAAGTGCAAATACTGTCAAAAGGATATCCAAGGACTTGTTTGCCGTTTGAAATCACATTATGAAAACTGCAACCAGAAGGGAAATGAAGATGTTGATAGTGATACAACTAATGTCAATGAACCCCCACAGCTTCTTATGCACCAGGACCCTAGCACTAGTGGTAAGTCTGGCAATTACAACCTATTTTAACAGACGTTTTACTGGGATGGTTAAAGTCTGTGAAAAGAAAAATTTCTAGCACTAGTTCTGGAGTATAGAATTTAAATTTATGTTAAGGCAATATTTCACAGAAGATTAACGTTAAGTAAAAATAAGAGTGTGTATACGCCTATTTTTTTTTTATTGTAGGCTACAATTCACTTTTGAAGTCTGCCAAATTGACCATTTTTTTTAAAAAAAAACATTTTTAAAACTTTTGTGACATAATTTTTTTCAGTTGCTCTGATATTACTAGTATTACAGCATCTTCACCGGAAACTTGAGTAGCATAACTTTTGAGACAGCCCTTATAGGACGAGGACCATTACATTGTTCAAAAAGTTTGTTTCAAAATATTTTCGTTATATTTCTTCAAATACGCAGTCGAATTATATTTTTAATTACCGTATTTTCCGGCGTATAAGACGACTTTTTAACCCCTGAAAATTGTCTTCAAAGTCGGGGGTCGTCTTATACGCCGGGTACGGTGGGGGGAGTGGGCGTTTCAGAGGTGTTTACCTCATATCAACGAGGGTCTAGACGCTGGGGGACTGCGGCGGCGGCTCGTCTTGTGCTGCCCCCGCAGGCTCTGTGCTGGGGGACTGCGGCGACGGCGGCGGCTCCTCTTGTGCAGCCCCCGCAGCTCTGTGCTGGGGGACTGCGGCGACGGCTCCTCGTGCAGCCCCTGCAGTCTCTGTGCTGGGGGACGGCGGCGGTGATTCTTTTCTCAATCCCCGGAGGCCCCGGCAGCTCCATTGCTGCGATGCGATGGCCTCCGGGAAAATGGCCGCTGCATGGTCAGCTTCAGATCTCGTCTCAAGATCTCGGGAGACGAGATCTGAAACTGAGCATGCGCCGCCCTCAGCGGCCATTTTCTCGGAGGCCACCGCATCGCATCAATGGAGCTGCCGGGGCCTCCGGGGATTGAGAAAAGAATCACCGCCGCCGTCCCCCAGCACAGAGCCTGGGGGGCTGCACGAGGAGCCGTCGCCGCAGTCCCCCAGCACAGAGCCTGGGGGCTGCACGAGGAGCCGCCGCCGTCGCGCAGTCCCCAGCACAGAGCCTGCGGGGCTGCACGAGAGGAGCCTCCGCCGCCGTCCCCCAGCACAGAGCCCCCCCAGGCTGCACAAGAGGAGCCGCCGACGCCGCCCCCCAGTGCCTAGACCCTCGCTGATATGAGGAGGTATATAAGATGACACCCGGCGTATAAGAAGACCCCCCCACACTTTTAAGACAAATTCATATTTTGACTGTAAAAGTTGGGGGGTCGTCTTATACGCCCAGTCGTCTTATACGCCGGAAAATACTGTGCTTTCAGGGTCAAATATGGCTTGTGCTGCACGTGACAATATCTGGGTACAACTTCAACAAAGCAGCCCAACAAAAAACTTTGCGTGCAAAGTGTAGAAAAATTCCTCTTAAAGACTACGACAAGCCAGAAAGAACATTTTGATGAATTAATTGCTAAATTCATATTTGCAACCAATTCTTCTTTCCGACTAGTTGAACACCCATTGTTTGTACAAATGATCGAAGGAATAAGACCAGGCTACAAACCACCAAGTAGATTTGATATCTCAGGAAAACATCTTCAGGCTGTATACGACAAAGAAAGAGCGGCTTGTACAAAATATTTGAAAGACAAAGTTGTTAACATGAGCTTGGATGGTTGGAGCAACATCCACAACGACCCCATAATTTGCACTTGTGTCACAACAGAAGATGGTGAAACTTACCTTACAGACACAATCGACACATCTGGAAATTCACATACTGCTGAATATTTACTTGAAATTGCTAAGAACTCAATTCACCAATGCCAAGAACAGTTTGGATGTAAAGTAAGGAGCTTAGTTACTGATAACGCAGGCAATGTGGCAAAAATGCGAGCGGAACTGGCACGAGGATGACACAAATGTCATTACATACGGTTGTTCTGCCCATTTGTTGCATCTTTTGCAAAAGACCTGCATATTTCGGGTGTCAAGGAACATGTTGTAGAAATTGTTAAATATTTCCGCAATAATCATTTTGCACATGCAACCTACAAGGAAATGGGAGGACTGAAGTTGGTTGTACCACAAGATGTTAGATGGAATACTTTGGCTGAATGCTTGGAACTGTTTATTAACAACTGGTCAAAATTAGTGTTCATTTGCGAAACACATCGGGATAAAATTGATGCTAATATACGAAGCAAAGTATTAAATCTTGGTGTGAAGAGAAATGCCGAGGACCTTTTGGAAAGGTTAAAGCCAATATCTATTGCGTTGGATAAAATGCAGAAAGATACTGCAACCATAGCTGATGCCACAGAAGTTTGGAAAGATTTAGAAGGTTCGCTAGATCGCTTGAACCTCTCAAACAATGTAAAGGTTGCAATACACCACCGCAAGGACCAAGCATTAAAAGAAGAACACTATTTAGCCAATATCTTGCATCCCATCTACAGAGGGAAAAAACTATCTGAGGCGAAATCAACTCTGCAATGGAGTGGCTCGCCAATACTAACCATGACATTGTGGCAACTGTGCTGAAATTGAAGTGTGAATCTGCACCATTTCAAAAATACATGTTTGCAGATAACGTCGTTAATGAACTAAAACCACTGGACTGGTGGAAGTCGCAATCACTTGTTCTTCCAGCGAAGATAATAAATGTAGCTACTCAGCTACTGACTGCATCGGCTTCATCGAAGAGAGATTGTTTTCTTCATTTGGTTTTGTGCACACAACAGTCCGAAACCGCTTAGGAACTGCTAAAGCAGGACAACTAGTTTTCCTATTAAAAGTCCTAAATAAACAGTAGGCTTAAAGGACTGATGTATTCACTGAAGATGTTTGCTTACTTCAAACGTTAAAGATAGGCTATTGTTAAAAAGTACTTACTCTCTGTAGTTCAATTCTGATTGTTTAATAGTGCAAATAAAAATTATTAGGTTTCATAATCATCAACTGTTTTAATATTTTTATTTGTGTAAAATAATTTGATTTGCAAAAAGACAAAGTTTTGCTTGTGTACAACTTGATTAAAAAATCCTATTAATCAAAAAAATCGATTTAAATCAAAAATCCGATTTAAATCAAAAAAATCCGATTTTTTTGGATTTTTTTTTTAAAAAATCATGATTTTTATCCACCCTGCTGGAGAGAGGCTTCAAAAGACTTCTTGCTAGAGTTAATTAAAAAAAAAAAAAACATTGTTCCTTGGGAATCCTAAGGGTGGGGGGCTGAGTTTGGGAGCAAGTATTTGGGGGCCACAGCATCTGATAAAGAATTCCATCAGATAAAAAAATATCAAGTAGATATCATTTACCTATATCTCACAGGCTGTAAGCTATAATCATCAACACTAACAGAAATAAACGCTTGAAATAGAACACTTTATTTGTAATGACTCTATATAATGAGTTTCAGTTTTTGTATTGAAGAACTAAAATACCGTATATACTCATGTATAAGCCGACCCGTGTATAAGCCGACCCCCCTAATTTTGCCACAAAAAACTTGGAAAACTTATTGACTCGCGTATAAGCCGGGTGTATAAGTTGCCGTCCTGCTCTGTGCTCCCCCATCCAGCTCTGTGGGCCCCCATTCTCCTCTGTGCTCCCCTCCTCCTCCATTATCCTGTCCTGCTCGTGCTTTCCATCCTCCCCGTCCTGCTCCGTGCTCCCCATCCAGCTCTGCACTCCCCCATTCTCCTCTGTGCCCACCCCCGTCCTGCTCCGTGCTCTCCGTCCTCCCCCCGTTCTGTTCTGTGCTCTCCGTCCTCCCCCCCGTCCTGCTCCGTGCTCTCCGTCCTTCCCCCGTCCTGCTCCGTGCTCTCCATCCTCCCGTTCTGTTCCGTGCTCTCCGTCCTCCTCCCCCCCGTACTGCTCCATGCTCTCCGTCCTCCCCCCTGTCCTGCTCCGTGCTCTCCGTTCCCCCCCCCCCCGTCCTGCTCCGTGCTCTCCGTCCTCCCCCGGTTCTGCTCCGTGCTCTCCGTCCTCCCCCCGTTCTGCTCCGTGCTCTCCGTCCTCCCCAGTTCTGCTCCGTGCTCTCCGTCCTCCCCCGTTCGCTCCGTACTCTCCGTCCTCCCCCCCCATCCTGCTCCATGCTCCTTGTCCTCCTCCATGCTCCCCCCATCCTCCTCCATCATACTCACCCTCCCAGTGCCATCGCTGAACGTCCCGGCCGGCAATCCTGCGTTCTCCCCAGCTTCCTGCAGCTCTCCAGCGCTGACGTAATACCGCTCATTAAGGCCATGAATATGGAGGCCACGCCCATGGGAGTGGCGTCACGTCCATATTACATGACCTTAATGAGCGGGTATTACGTCACCGCTCAGCGCTGGAGAGCTGCAGGAAGCCGGGGAGAACGCAGGATTGCAGGGACGTTAAGCGATGGCACGGGGAGGGTGAATATGATGTCCCAGCCACCGGCTCCTGCCGCCGCATCCCCTTCCCCGCTGGTTTCTGCCCTATGACTCGTGTATAAGCCGAGGGGGCATTTTCAGCACAAAAAAAGGTGCTGAAAATCTCGGCTTATACACGAGTATATACGTAAATTTAACTTTTTGATGATATTCTAATTTTGTGAGGAGCACCTGTATATTTTCCATCCCTACATTGTATGTAAATGTAGAACATAATTAAAGGGTTATTCCCAAACACAAAGTTATCCCTTATTGGCTGAAGATAATTTACTGATTACTATGGGTCTGACATTTGGGACTGTGAGAAAGGGACCTGCAGATCTACATCTTGAATGGAGCAGAGACCTCCACACCATTCATTGTCTATTGGACTGTTTGACTTTCTCTAGCAGTCCCATGGAAAATGAATACAAAAGAAAGAGGGTGGTTCTCCAAAGAAGACAAATCTATTTGGTTTTGTCTTTGCTGGAGAACCAGCCTCTTTCTTTTGTATGCTGCTATCACGTTCCAAACTAGGACGACTTTGTGCAATGATCCCTGGCTAACCAGAGTGCATCCTAATGTGGTGAGCTGACTTTCCTTGTCCCATTTACCTCTGTTATGTGTAGACAATGGATGGAGCGGAAGTCAAGCTTGCGTTCCTCCACTCTATTCAATATGGAGGTCTGCAGAGTGTGGACCTCAGGTTTCAGAGTCCTGTTCTTGGGATCGCTGTTGGAGGTTCAAGGATATGCTGCAGAATGGTTGTCCGAGCATAAGTTTGGATGACCAATCTGAAGGCTACATCATCAATAGCAGATCGTTAAGGGCGGACACTTGGCATCCAGTGAGTTATTTTCTCTGGCGGTGAGTAAATGGAAACGCTTTGAAAAGAGTTTTTGGGGGCAGCTCTGTTCGAAGTGTAGTGAACGTGCCTACTATTCTTTTTAATAGCAGCTGTTCTGCATTTTGGAAGCCTCCATTAACCCCTTAACGACCGCTGACGTACTATTGCGTCAGCGGTCGTATCCACCGCTTTGAGGTGGGCTCCGGCGGTGAGCCCACCTCAAAGCCGCGACATGTCAGCTGTTTTCAACAGCTGACATGTGCCCACAATAGGCGCGATCGGAATCGTGATCCATCCGCGCCTATGAACTAGTTAAATCCCGCTGTCAAACACTGACAGCGGGCTTTAACTAGAGCTTCCGGCTGCGCGGCCGGAAATGAGTGCATCGCCGACCCCCGTCACGTGATCGGGGGGGTCAGTGATGCGTTGCCATAACCTGAGGTCTCATAGAGATCTCTATGGTTGTTGATGAGGCTTTGCTATGAGCGCCACCCAGTGGTCGGCGCTCATGGCAATGCTGTAATTCTGCTACATATAGGCGATCTGCTCATCGCCTATATGTAGCAGAGCCGATCGAGTTGTGGATGCTTCTAGCCTCCCATGGAGGCTATTGAAGCATGCCAAAACTAAAAAAAAATGCTTTAAAAAAAAAAGTTCAAAAGTACAACCGTCCCGCAAAAATAGCCCTTACATGGCCATATTGACAGAAAAATAAAAAAGTTATGGCTCTGAGAAGGGGAGCGAAAAACGAAAACGCAATACCGAAAAAGCTCCGGGGGTTAAAGGGTTAAACTGTGAATGAAGTTACGCTCAGTGGCTCTATTCAAAGCGTTTACTTCTGCCCTCCACCAGAGCATATACTAGTGTACTGGTTGGGGGGCTTGGTTGAGTCTTGGATCCACACCGATCTTCTAGATCAGAGGTGGGGAATCTTTTTTCTGCTGAGGGGCCATTTGGATATTTATATCATCCTTCGGGGGCCGTACAAACTTCGACCACAAAGTACATCCTGACTCTGGCACTGGTGTCAGGACGTAATCTTTCATTGCATGCCCTTCAGTGTTCAGTAGTGAACACTACATGTGTACTTACAGAGCAAGAAGAAATTAATGAACTGGTGGCGATCAAAATACAGCTCCCTGCCAAAGCACAGTGGTCCCTGAGAATCTGCCTGGGGGCCGGATACAAGGTCATTGAGGGCCGTAAATGGCCCTGGGGCCTGAGGTTCCCCACCCCTGTTCTAGATAGATCATCAATACCAATGCACTGGATGTAAGTCCTAAGAACCAGTGCAACATATTGTCTGCATCATGCAGAGGTTTTCCGAAGTTTCCCGATTTATAGAAAACTTCTTAACACTTTATATGTATCTGCTGTTTTGTGCATTATATTTCCATTATATGGAGTTTGTTATTCTAAGAACAAACCCAACATCCATTTTTATTGCAGGTGTGACAGCATAGAAAAGTTAAAAGCACAGCTACCGAAAATGGAACAAGAACTAAAAGAGCCCGGGCGATTTAAGGATTTTTATCAGTTTACATTCAACTTTGCAAAAAATCCAGGGCAGAAAGGTCTAGGTACGTCTAGATTGTGCGGAACTGAAATAAAATTTGTTACGTTCTACCTACATCACGCACTCAAAATCATGTTATCACTTTGCAGACTTAGAAATGGCGATTGCCTATTGGAATTTAGTACTAAATGGAAGATTTAAATTCCTAGACTTATGGAACAAGTTTTTATTGGTAAGTTTCTTGTGTTGCATTTTGCAATTTTTTTTATGCTAGTGCCACCTAATTACCCTGTAAGTCAATGTCTGTTCCTTTCACAAGACTCTAAAGATGAAAAAGGAATTTAAAATAAGACATCTATCTGCAGACAGCTGTTTCAGGGCATTTCTCCTCTGTTTGGCTAAATGAGACATCAGCTGTTTTTTTTATTATACACCATGTTCCAAATTATTATGCAAATTATATTTTTCTCTGATTTTCCTAAGTGGTCAGTCTAATAAAAGTCATCACCCGTTAGAGTATACATCGAATTTTATTGAAGAAACCTCCCTATGATAACAGTATAATCTCCAAAATGAATAAAAACTCAAAATGCACTGTTCCAAATTATTAGGCACAGTAGAATTTCTGAACATTTGATCTGTTTTAAAGAACTGAAAATGCTCATTTGTGGAATTTGCAGCATTAGGAGATCACATTCACTGAACAAAATAGCTATTTAACTCCAAAACATCCTAACAGGCCAAGTTACATGTTAACATAGGAACCTTTCTTTGATATCACCTTCACAATTCTTGCATCGATTGAACTTTGAGTTTTTGGAGAGTTTCTGCTTGTATTTCTTTACATGAAGTCAGAATAGCCTCCCAGAGCTGCTGTTTTGATGTGAAGTGCCTCCCACCCTCATAGATATTTTACTTGATGATACTCCAAAGGTTCTCTATAGGGTTGAGGTCAGGGGAAGATGCTGGCCACACCATGAGTTTATCTCCTTTTATGCCGATAGCAGCCAATGACTCAGAGGTATTCTTTGCAGCATGAGATGGTGCATTGTCATGCATGAAGATGATTTTGCTCCTGAAGTCACGTTTCTGCTTTTATACCATGGAAGAAAGTTGTCAGTCAGAAACTCTACATACTTTGCAGAGGTCATTTTCACACCTTCAGGAACCTTAAAGGGCCCTACCAGCTGTTTCCCTATGATTCCGGCCCAAAACATGACTCCTCCACCTTCTTGCTAACGTAGCAGCCTTGTTGGGACTTGGTGGCCATCCACCAACCATCCACTACTCCATCCATCTGGACCATCCAGGGTTGCTCAACACTCATCAGTAAAAAAGACTGTTTGAAAATTAGTCTTCATGTATATCTGGGCCCACTGCAACCGTTTTCTGCTTGTGAGCACTGTTTAGGTGTGGCCGAATCGTAGGTTTATGCACCACAGCAAGCCTTTGAAGGATCCCACACTTTGTGGTTTGAGGGACTCCAGAGGCACCAGCAGCTTCAAATATCTGTTTGCTGGTTTGTAATGGCTTTTTAGAGCTGCTCTCTTAATCCGATAACTTGCCTGGCAGAAACCTTCCTCATTCTGCCTTTATCAGCACGAACACGTCTGTGCTCAGAATCAGCCACAAATCTCTTAACAGTACGATGATCAAGCTTAAGTTTTCGGGAAATATCTAATGTTTTCATCCCTTGACCAAGTCATTGCACTATTTGATGCTTTTCAGCAACAGAGAGATCCTTTTTCTTTCCAATATTACTTGAAGACTCTGGCCTGCTTAATAGTGTGGAACATCCAGTTTTCCTTTTACTGGGCTCACATGGCAAACTAATTATCACAGGTATATCAGAGAAGAGCTGGAAGCATTTTGCCAATGATCAAAATAACACTTTATTGAAAATATTTTTAAAAAAACCCATTAAAACATGAAATGTGCATCCAATAATTTCCCTAGATCAGTATATGCAAGGATAACGATCTCATATTACTTACATGGCTGTGTGACTGATTGCAATTAGTTAGAAAGACATTATGTCATAGTGCAGTGTTATTAATAGGTACATCAAAAGCAATTACTGCAAGAATGCCCTCACAAACATAACAATATTACGCCTCCCAAACGCTACAAGTGCCAAGGGGCAGTACTATAATAAGTAATGAAGACACTAAACAGCAATGGAAACTGTCTAAAAGTTCCTTCCAGATTGTTGACAGTGCTTGTGACAGCCAAATTTAAATATCCAATAGTGTGCACTATAAGGAAAAACAGCCAAGAAAAAACATATACGACCTTGGGGAAATGACGGCAGTGTCCCGTGTCCCGACGCGCGTTTCGCGTTAGCTTCGTCCTGGGAAATGTAGTCACATAGTCTACTGGTCAGAATACCCCCTATATATACCTCCATAATTACCAGAAAAGTTGCTGCATGTGGGCTGGTAATCAGCTGCCAGCGTGTGACGTCACGTCATGTTTCCCCAAATAGGAAATAATTATGTTCCAATGTGAATTTTAATAGGGTTAGCAGTAATTCAACCAGACCAGCATCCAGATCAGACATCATGAGATACATCTTAACCGCCCTTAGACCATCCCTATGTTGTATGCAGGTATACAGCGATTCAACGTCAAAGCTGTATGGGAGCCCTTCCCTTATTCCCATCTAATACTATATATATATATATATATATATATATATATATATATATATATTACTTTTAGGGTTTGTTTATGGTGAAATCTGTACAAATTTGAGATATACAATCCATATTCGGACCTTTTCATCCTCATCTTGTATTCCCTTTAGATAGACTGCACTGAGTAATCAGTGAATAACTGAGCACCTGTTTATATAGTTTGGTGGGTGGGTATGTCTTTTCTATGTACATCCTACACTGGTGGGTGGGTATGTTATAAGTTTATTATAAATTTGCTACATATGTGCCAACATAGTTTAAATTACAGGCTGTGCAAAGACGTATTCCTCAGTGTGATCTAGTGCTGCCTCCCCTGTCTTGACGTCAGACGGGGTGTGGCTTTACAGCCGAGGATAAACCAATCATGATGCAGAGCGTTACTATGGTGACGCGTCCGTTCCACCTAGCTGTGGTCTCCCTTCCTCTGACATGTCGGAGGAGGGAGTCACAGTGCGGACGACGGGCGCGCACCTTGTGACGTCACACGCTGGCAGCTGATTACCAGCCCACATGCAGCAACTTTTCTGGTAATTATGGAGGTATATATAGGGGGTATTCTGACCAGTAGACTATGTGACTACATTTCCCAGGACGAAGCTAACGCGAAACGCGCGTCGGGACACGGGACACTGCCGTCATTTCCCCAAGGTCGTATATGTTTTTTCTTGGCTGTTTTTCCTTATAGTGCACACTATTGGACATTTAAATTTGGCTGTCACAAGCACTGTCAACAATCTGGAAGGAACTTTCAGCTGCAGATGAAGGAAGAGAGCCACAGTAATTCATTACTGATGGGTAGGCGGAGCCCCAGATCAGGATGTT
Organism: Oophaga sylvatica; assembly: GCA_033576555.1. Lineage (NCBI taxonomy): Eukaryota > Metazoa > Chordata > Amphibia > Anura > Dendrobatidae > Oophaga > Oophaga sylvatica. The sequence continues at coordinate 16,542 of JARQOD010009253.1, read as the reverse complement.
ACCTCAGATCAAAAGAGTGATGACTGGCTGGCCCCTCCAGCTCGGGCTCCTCCTACTCAGCTCCAGTCTAAGATTTGAGGTCCAGAGGATGGTCGCTGCTAATGCAGCTCCTCAGAAAATTTTATTATTTTAATATTCGGACAGGAGACTTGGATCACTAGTTGGTCTAGAGGTCTCAGGGGTATCAGCGCTGCTGTACCCCAACCTCTCCCTTGGCGGATCTGTATTCACTCAAAGTCCCTGCAGAATCCTTGCCGGCCCTGGGGGATGAGGAGAGCTTCTCTGGCGGGAACGCAAACCACACGTGCGGTCACTGCGTTCTTCGCCCTGGGGGGAAGCATGGGCACTGCGCCAGAAACCCCTGAGGGTCCCTGTGGCGCCTTGGCTGGTGAGTACTCCACACAAATTTTAATAATAATTATGTGTGAGTGCTTTAGCGTCTGAATGAGCAGCGCTATTATTAATGTCAGCGTTACTATGTCAGTATGCGTCAGCGCTGCTGTGACAGCGCTACTACATGTAAATGTCAGTAAGCTTCAGCGCTGCTGTGACAGCGCTACTACATGTAATATCAGTATGCTTCAGCGCTACTGTGACAGCGCTACTACATGTAATGTCAGTATGCTTCAGCGCTACTGTGACAGCGCTACTACATGTAAATGTCAGTAAGCTTCAGCGCTGCTGTGACAGCGCTACTACATGTAAAGTCAGTATGCTTCAGCGCTGCTGTGACAGCGCTACTACATGTAAAGTCAGTATGCTTCAGCGCTGCTGTGACAGCGCTACTACATGAAGATGTGGTGATCTTTTGTCCGCAGGCAGATAGCTGCAGGACAGAGAGGGAGCAGGAGCGGGGAGAGTTCGCGCTCATTATTTGAGCTAGCAGGGGGCGTGGCCTGTCTATCCCGGTCTTTTGAGCAGGAAGACGCGCGCTCTGGCTTTTCTCCTGCGACCCCCTCACTGTGGCGGCCATTACTCAGGCTCCTGGGCTCCTCGGACCGCTCCCCTCCTCATATAGACACCACGGCCAGCTGGGTGAGTGTGGATTCCTCACCCCGCAGCGCAGCGATCGCTATCCTGCAGCTGCAGTCTCATCAGAGACATAAAAATTGGCTGGGGCTCACATATATATATATATTTTGGTGAGTTTGCAATATTAACCCCTTTGAGGGTTATTTCTACTAAATTTGCTGACTGAATACCGCTGGGGTAACTCTGCTTGGTGGAGCGTTAACCCTTCAGCGTTTGAAAAAAAAAAAACCGCATAGTTTTTTGCTGGTATTACCGCTTTGACCTGCTCATTCAGATGAGACATGTCTGAACAGAGTTCAGATGCCGCGGATCACGTCCCAGTGCCATTGCGGCAATCAGATACGCAGACCTCCACAGCGTCTAGCGCTGCGGTCGACAGCGGTGGAAAATTGGATGATATCGCTCGATCGATTAATAACTTATCTGACCTTTTAGGTCAATATGTGTCTGCTAATTCCTCTCAGAGGAAGCGACGCAGGCCGTTACCGGCCTCTACACGGAGCGAGTCAGATGTATCTGATATTGGGCAGAGTTCCCCTTTAAATTCGGATGGAGAAATATCCGATTCAGATGCGGACGAGCCGCAGGGACGTTCCTCTATGACGAAGCGTACGGAGGCATTAATTGAAGCCATGAGAGATATACTACAGTTACCGGAGGAGGTAACTAGTCGTCCTGGTAAATCAGCACGCATGTTCCAGGAGTCCCGTGCTTCGCGCACAACATTGCCAGCTCTGGATGAGCTTAATGGTGTGATAGAGGAGGAACGTCTATGTCCAGATAAGCGTTTTCATGGAACGCATTTCTTTGATACACTTTATCCTTGCTCTACGGAGTTAAAGGCTAATTGGACTTCTGCTCCTGAAGTGGATGTGTCCTTATCTCAGCTTAGTAAATCCTCACTACTCCCTATTAAGGGAAAAGCGAGCTTACAGGAGCCTTTGGATAGAAAGGCAGAATTGGCGGCAAAAGCAAGCTATGAGGCTGCGGGTCATGGATTTCGAGCAGTGCTAGGATCCATGTGTGCTGCTAGAGCTTCTCTAAGCTGGTTGGCACGTCTGAAGACGGAGTTGCACAATGAATCTCCGTTATCTGAGATACGGGAAACTTGTGAATGGTTAGAAACGGCAGCCTGTTATATCTTTGATGCCGGTCTGGATACGGCATCTCTGCTGGCCAAAGCGCAAGCTTCAGCGGTCACAGTCAGAAGAGCTTTATGGCTCAGACAGTGGGCCGGGGACGCAGTTTCCAAACAAGGGTTGTTGGCCTTACCTTACAAGGGTGGCCATCTTTTTGGATCCGACCTCACAGAGCTGATTTCCAAGGCTAAGGCAAAGGAATCAGCATTACCACAGCGAAGGGCCATGGCCTCGGTGTCCAGTAAGCCTGGTGTTTATAGTGGTCGGCGGTCCTTTCGGGGCCGAGGACGATCTAGTCACTCCTCGTGGGGATCGGGTCGTCCTTCTTTCTCAGGAAAGAAATCCTCTCAGAAAACTCGTACTCCCTGGAAGCAGAGTTTCCGCCAGAACAAGCGGGAACTTGACAAGAAACCCGCAAAGTCGGATTGACGCCAGGGGTCCACTCGAGGATTCTCGAGTGGGGGGTCGCCTGTTTCTTTTCAAGGAGACTTGGATGGCTCGCGTTCCAGATTCCTGGGTAACGCGGATAGTGTCGGCAGGCTATTTCATAGAGTTTGCTTCTCAACCCCCAAATGTTTTTTGTCAATCTCGCGTTCCGTCGGAACCCGAGCTTGTTGTCGCTTTACAGCGAGAGGTCGAATCGCTACTACAAAAGGGTGTAGTGATACCGGTTCCGTCAGAGGACCGAGGGAAAGGTTTTTATTCCAACCTTTTTATAGTTCCCAAAAAGGAGAACAAATTTCGCCCGATTCTGGATCTCAAGCGATTAAACCGGCATGTCCATGCCCGGAAATTTCGCATGGAGTCGCTTCGTTCCGTTGTGGCAGCTCTGTCACAGAACGATTTTCTGGTGTCAATCGACATTCGCGACGCCTATTTGCATATTCCCATCAGAAAGGCTCATCAGCGCTTTCTTCGATTTGCCATAGGTCAGAATCATTACCAGTTTGTGGCTCTGCCGTTCGGCTTAGCCTCAGCGCCAAGGGTCTTTACAAAAGTTCTGGCGCCCCTCATGGCACTCCTTCGAAGACAGGGGATTACGATTCTCCCTTATCTGGACGATCTTTTGATCGTGGCTTCCTCGGAGGAGGAGGCATTGACGGCTCGGGATTTGTCTCTTCAGTTTCTGAAAGACTTCGGTTGGCTGGTCAATTGGGAGAAGTCGTCCCTGGAACCATCGAGGACAATTCTCTTTTTGGGAATGCATCTCGACACGTTTCGGTCGGTAGTTTCCCTACCACCAGACAAACAGTCATGTCTTCTTCGACATGTACAGATTATGACATCCTCAACGGCAATGTCCCTACGGAAGTGTATGCGTCTTCTGGGACTGATGGTGGCGTCCATGGAGGCAATTCCTTTTGCCCAGTTCCACTCCAGGACTCTTCAAAGGTTCATCTTGAGTCGATGGAACCAGTCGCAATCGCTGGATTGCAGTGTCACCATTTCTCGCGCGGTGCGGGATTCTCTAGAATGGTGGTTACGTCCAGGGGCATTCTCCCTGGGAAAGTCTTTCCTCCCTCTGAAGTGGTCAGTCATAACCACCGATGCCAGCCTGACGGGCTGGGGGGGTGTTTGGACCAATCTTTGGATTCAGGGGGTATGGTCACCGGAAGAGTCTGTGCTTCCGATCAACATCCTGGAATTGAGGGCGATTTTTCTTTGCCTCCAACATTGGACGGTCCTTTTGAGCGGTCTGCCAGTCCGTGTGCAGACAGACAATGCGACGGCTGTCGCGTATATCAATCACCAAGGTGGGACAAGGAGTTCCAGACTCATGGTAGAGGTGTCCCGAATTCTGATTTGGGCAGAGGCCAATGTACCAGCCATTTCGGCGATTCACATTCCAGGGGTTCAGAATATTACAGCGGACTTTCTCAGTCGCAGAAGGATGGATCCCGGGGAATGGAGCCTCCACCCGGAAGTCTTTGCACTACTGTGCTCTCGCTGGGGAACCCCCCAAGTGGATTTGATGGCTTCCAGGTCCAATGCCAAGTTACCGACATTCATGTCCAGGTACAAGGACCCGAAGGCGGTGGCGGTGGATGCTCTAGTGGCTCAGTGGGATCAGTTCAAGCTGATCTATGTATTCCCGCCGATATCCTTACTTCCTCTAGTGCTGCGTCGGATCAGACTAGAGAGAATTCCAGCTATTCTGATAGCTCCAGACTGGCCAAGAAGGGTGTGGTTCTCGACAATAATGTCGCTGTTGGCGGCACCTCCGTTTCCACTCCCTCTTCAACAGGACTTGTTGACTCAGGGGCCCATTTGTCATCCGGACTTGATGTCCCTGCGTTTGACGGCGTGGCTCTTGAGACCGAGATCTTGACCCGTAGAGGTTTTTCAGCCGAGGTCATTGCTACCCTTCGTGCTGCAAGATGTCCGGCTACTTCTAGGATTTACCACAAAATTTGGGAAACCTTCTTTTCGTGGTGTTTGGGGTCTTCTCGGAACCCGAGAAAATTTTCCATTCCCAACCTGTTGGCTTTTCTGCAGCATGGGCTAGACAAGGGTTTGGCAGTTAGCACTCTGAAAGGTCAGATTTCTGCTCTGTCCTTATTATTCAGGAGAACCATTGCTTCAAATAGAGACGTGATCTCTTTTTTCCGAGGTATCTCTCGTAAGTTTCCGCCGCGGAAGGCACCCGTGTCTCCTTGGCGGCTCAACCTTGTTTTGGAGGCTCTTCAGCATAAACCTTTTGAACCTATGGTTTCTGCTAGCCTTTCTTTACTTTCTTGGAAGGTGGCTTTCCTTGTTGCGGTCACTTCCTTGAGGAGAGTTTCTGAATTGGCAGCTCTTTCTTGCTCGCCTCCTTTTCTGGAGTTTTTTCCGGATCGTGTAGTGCTTCGCACTCGGGGTGATTTTTTGCCTAAAGTGGTGTCACAATTTCATGTTAACCAGGATATTGTGTTGCCTTCACTCTGTCCGGATCCGAAGAATACGAAAGAGCGAGATTTACACACATTGGATTTAGTGCGGGCCTTGAAGTTTTATCTATCTATTACTCAAGGTTTTCGTAAGACGGACTCCCTGTTTGTGGTTCCGGCAGGTCGTCGGCGTGGTCAACGAGCTTCTAAGGGTTCTATAGCTCGTTGGATCCGGTCAGCTATTTTGGAAGCTTACCGTCTTCGGGGTGAATCTTGCCCGATTAAGATTCGAGCCCATTCCACGAGAGCTGTGGCTTCATCGTGGGCTTTTCATCAAGGTGCTTCGGCAGTGCAGCTTTGCCGAGCTGCGACTTGGCGCTCTGTCCACACGTTTACAAGATTTTATAAAGTGGACGTCAGTGCTTCCGCTGATGCAGCCCTCGGACGTAGGGTCCTGCAGGCAGCTGTAGTTTAAAGTTCTGGATGAACTTGTGTTTAGCGCTGGTTGCGCTTTGTTGTTAAGGTTGTTGGGTTTCTGCCTTTTGTTGGTTTTTTCCCACCCTTATTTTTGAACTGCTTTGGGACGTCCCATCAGTAATGAATTACTGTGGCTCTCTTCCTTCATCTGCAGCTGAAACACGGATTTTGGTAAAGACTTACCTGTAAAATCCTTTTCAGCGAAGGAAGGAAGAGAGACACAGCACCCTCCCACGGCAGAAGTGTGTTGATGTTTTCAGATGCAGCGCGACCCTTATCTGATAGCGATTATCTGGGCTGAGGTCAGCGCGCTAAGGCTCTGTTCCAGCATCGCCAGCTCATCGCAGTAGTCAGGTTCCGTGAGTAGTACCTGGAACTCTGTGGTTTTTGGCTTTCTTTGCATGCATAACCTGTATCCTTGTGTTTTTTCTCTGAAGTTCCTTCAGAAGGGGTTATGTTGCTCCGCTGGTGATCTTGGCTCTTTTCCTAAAAGCTTTGATACGACTGGAGCTGAGTAGGAGGAGCCCGAGCTGGAGGGGCCAGCCAGTCATCACTCTTTTGATCTGAGGTAACATCCTGATCTGGGGCTCCGCCTACCCATCAGTAATGAATTACTGTGTCTCTCTTCCTTCCTTCGCTGAAAAGGATTTTACAGGTAAGTCTTTACCAAAATCCGTGTTTTAGACAGTTTCCATTGCTGTTTAGTGTCTTCATTACTTATTATAGTACTGCCCCTTGGCACTTGTAGCGTTTGGGAGGCGTAATATTGTTATGTTTGTGAGGGCATTCTTGCAGTAATTGCTTTTGATGTACCTATTAATAACACTGCACTATGACATAATGTCTTTCTAACTAATTGCAATCAGTCACACAGCCATGTAAGTAATATGAGATCGTTATCCTTGCATATACTGATCTAGGGAAATTATTGGATGCACATTTCATGTTTCAGCTGCAGATGAAGGAAGAGAGCCACAGTATTCATTACTGATGGGTAGGCGGAGCCCCAGATCAGGATGTTACCTCAGATCAAAAGAGTGATGACTGGCTGGCCCCTCCAGCTCGGGCTCCTCCTACTCAGCTCCAGTCTAAGATTTGAGGTCCAGAGGATGGTCGCTGCTAATGCAGCTCCTCAGAAGATTTTATTATTTTAATATTCGGACAGGAGACTTGGATCACTAGTTGGTCTAGAGGTCTCAGGGGTATCAGCGCTGCTGTACCCCAACCTCTCCCTTGGCGGATCTGTATTTACTCAAAGTCCCTGCAGAATCCTTGCCGGCCCTGGGGGATGAGGAGAGCTTCTCTGGCGGGAACGCAAACCACACGTGCGGTCACTGCGTTCTTCGCCCTGGGGGGAAGCATGGGCACTGCGCCAGAAACCCCTGAGGGTCCCTGTGGCGCCTTGGCTGGTGAGTACTCCACACAAATTTTAATAATAATTATGTGTGAGTGCTTTAGCGTCTGAATGAGCAGCGCTATTACTAATGTCAGTATGCTTCAGCGCTGCTGTGACAGCGTTACTACATGTATGTCAGTATGCTTCAGCGCTGCTGTGACAGCGCTACTACATGTAATGTCAGTATGCTTCAGCGCTGCTGTGACAGCGCTACTACATGTAATGTCAGTATGCTTCAGCGCTGCTGTGACAGCGCTACTACATGTAATGTCAGTATGCTTCAGCGCTGCTGTGACAGCGCTACTACATGTAATGTCAGTATGCTTCAGCGCTGCTGTGACAGCGCTGTTACAAGAAGATGTGGTGATTTTTTGTCCGCAGGCAGATAGCTGCAGGACAGAGAGGGAGCAGGAGCGGGGAGAGTTCGCGCTCATTATTTGAGCTAGCAGGGGGCGTGGCCTATCTATCCCGGTCTTTTGAGCAGGAAGACGCGCGCTCTGGCTTTTCTCCTGCGACCCCCTCACTGTGGCGGCCATTACTCAGGCTCCTGGGCTCCTCGGACCGCTCCTCTCCTCATAAGACACCACGGCCAGCTGGGTGAGTGCGGATTCCTCACCCCGCAGCGCAGCGATCGCTATCCTGCAGCTGCAGTCTCATCAGAGACATAAAAATTGGCTGGGGCTCACAAATATATATATATTTTGGTGAGTTTGCAATATTAACCCCTCTGAGGGTTATTTCTACCAGCTAAATTTGCTGACTGAATACCGCTGGGGTAACCCTGCTTGGTGGAGCGTTAACCCTTCAGCGTTTGAAAAAAAAAAAAAAAAAAAAACGCATAGTTTTTTGCTGGTATTACCGCTTTGACCTGCTCATACAGGTGAGACATGTCTGAACAGAGTTCAGATGCCGCGGATCACGTCCCAGTGCCATTGCGGCAATCAGATACGCAGACCTCCACAGCGTCTAGCGCTGCGGTCGACAGCGGTGGAAAATTGGATGATATCGCTCGATCGATTAATAACTTATCTGACCTTTTAGGTCAATATGTGTCTGCTAATTCCTCTCAGAGGAAGCGACGCAGGCCGTTACCGGCCTCTACACGGAGCGAGTCAGATGTATCTGATATTGGGCAGAGTTCCCCTTTAAATTCGGATGGAGAAATATCCGATTCAGATGCGGACGAGCCGCAGGGGCGTTCCTCTATGACGAAGCGTACGGAGGCATTAATTGAAGCCATGAGAGATATACTACAGTTACCGGAGGTGGTAACTAGTCGTCCTGGTAAATCAGCACGCATGTTCCAGGAGTCCCGTGCTTCGCGCACAACATTGCCAGCTCTGGATGAGCTTAATGGTGTAATAGAGGAGGAACGTCTATGTCCAGATAAGCGTTTTCATGGAACGCATTTCTTTGATACACTTTATCCTTGCTCTACGGAGTTAAAGGCTAATTGGACTTCTGCTCCTGAAGTGGATGTGTCTTTGTCTCAGCTTAGTAAATCCTCTCTACTCCCTATTAAGGGAAAAGCGAACTTACAGGAGCCTTTGGATAGAAAGGCAGAATTGGCGGCAAAAGCAAGCTATGAGGCTGCGGGTCATGGATTTCGAGCAGTGCTAGGATCCATGTGTGCTGCTAGAGCTTCTCTAAGCTGGTTGGCACGTCTGAAGACGGAGTTGCAAAATGAATCTCCGTTATCTGAGATACGGGAAACTTGTGAATGGTTAGAAACGGCAGCCTGTTATATCTTTGATGCCGGTCTGGATACGGCATCTCTGCTGGCCAAAGCGCAAGCTTCAGCGGTCACAGTCAGAAGAGCTTTATGGCTCAGACAGTGGGCCGGGGACACAGTTTCCAAACAAGGGTTGTTGGCCTTACCTTACAAGGGTGGCCATCTTTTGGATCCGACCTCACAGAGCTGATTTCCAAGGCTAAGGCGAAGGAATCAGCATTACCACAGCGAAGGGCCATGGCCTCGGTGTCCAGTAAGCCTGGTGTTTATAGTGGTCGGCGGTCCTTTCGGGGCCGAGGACGATCTAGTCACTCCTCGTGGGGATCGGGTCGTCCTTCTTTCTCAGGAAAGAAATCCTCTCAGAAAACTCGTACTCCCTGGAAGCAGAGTTTCCGCCAGAACAAGCGGGAACTTGACAAGAAACCCGCAAAGTCGGATTGACGCCAGGGGTCCACTCGAGGATTCTCGAGTGGGGGGTCGCCTGCTTCTTTTCAAGGAGACTTGGATGGCTCGCGTTCCAGATTCCTGGGTAACGCGGATAGTGTCGGCAGGCTATTTCATAGAGTTTGCTTCTCAACCCCCAAATGTTTTTTGTCAATCTCGCGTTCCGTCGAAACCCGAGCTTGTTGTCGCTCTACAGCGAGAGGTCGAATCGCTACTACAAAAGGGTGTAGTGATACCGGTTCCGTCAGAGGACCGAGGGAAAGGTTTTTATTCCAACCTTTTTATAGTTCCCAAAAAGGAGAACAAATTTCGCCCGATTCTGGATCTCAAGCGTTTAAACCGGCATGTCCATGCCCGGAAATTTCGCATGGAGTCGCTTCGTTCCGTTGTGGCAGCTCTGTCACAGAACGATTTTCTGGTGTCAATCGACATTCGCGACGCCTATTTGCATATTCCCATCGGAAAGGCTCATCAGCGCTTTCTTCGATTTGCCATAGGTCAGAATCATTACCAGTTCGTGGCTCTGCCGTTCGGCTTAGCCTCAGCGCCAAGGGTCTTTACAAAAATTCTGGCGCCCCTCATGGCACTCCTTCGAAGACAGGGGATTACGATTCTCCCTTATCTGGACGATCTTTTGATCGTGGCTTCCTCGGAGGAGGAGGCGTTGACGGCTCGGGATTTGTCTCTTCAGTTTCTGAAAGACTTCGGTTGGCTGGTCACTTGGGAGAAGTCGTCCCTGGAACCATCGAGGACAATTCTCTTTTTGGGAATGCATCTCGACACGTTTCGGTCGGTAGTTTCCCTACCACCAGACAAACAGTCATGTCTTCTTCGACATGTACAGATTATGACATCCTCAACGGCAATGTCCCTACGGAAGTGTATGCGTCTTCTGGGTCTGATGGTGGCGTCCATGGAGGCAATTCCTTTTGCCCAGTTCCATTCCAGGACTCTCCAAAGGTTCATCTTGAGTCGATGGAACCAGTCGCAATCGCTGGATTGCAGTGTCACCATTCCTCGCGCGGTGCGGGATTCTCTAGAATGGTGGTTACGTCCAGGGGCTTTCTCCCTGGGGAAGTCTTTCCTCCCTCCGAAGTGGTCAGTTATAACCACCGATGCCAGCCTGTCGGGCTGGGGGGGTGTTTGGAACAATCTCTGGATTCAGGGGGTATGGTCATCGGAAGAGTCTTTTCTTCCGATCAACATCCTGGAATTGAGGGCGATTTTCCTTTGCCTCCAACATTGGACGGTCCCTTTGAGCGGTCTGCCAGTCCGAGTGCAGACAGACAATGCGACGGCTGTCGCGTATATCAATCACCAAGGTGGGACAAAGAGTTCCAGACTCATGGTGGAGGTGTCCCGAATTCTGATTTGGGCAGAGGCCAGTGTACCAGCCATTTCGGCGATTCACATTCCAGGGGTTCAGAATATTACAGCGGACTTTCTCAGTCGCAGAAGGATGGATCCCGGGGAATGGAGCCTCCACCCGGAAGTTTTTGCACTACTGTGCTCTCGCTGGGGAACCCCCCAAGTGGATTTGATGGCATCCAGGTCCAATGCCAAGTTACCGACATTCATGTCCAGGTACAAGGACCCGAAGGCGGTGGCGGTGGATGCTCTAGTGGCTCAGTGGGATCAGTTCGAGCTGATCTATGTATTCCCGCCGATATCCTTACTTCCTCTAGTGCTGCGTCGGATCAGACTAGAGAGAATTCCAGCTATTCTGATAGCTCCAGACTGGCCAAGAAGGGTGTGGTTCTCGACAATAATGTCGCTGTTGGCGGCACCTCCGTTTCCACTCCCTCTTCAACCGGACTTGTTGACTCAGGGGCCCGTTTGTCATCCGGACTTGATGTCCCTGCGTTTGACGGCGTGGCTCTTGAGACCGAAATCTTGACCCGTAGAGGTTTTTCAGCCGAGGTCATTGCTACCCTTCGTGCTGCAAGATGTCCGGCTACTTCTAGGATTTACCACAAAATTTGGGAAACCTTCTTTTCGTGGTGTTTGGGGTCTTCTCGGAACCCGAGAAAATTTTCCATTCCCAACCTGTTGGCTTTTCTGCAGCATGGGCTAGACAAGGGTTTGGCAGTTAGCACTCTGAAAGGTCAGATTTCTGCTCTGTCCTTATTGTTCCGGAGAACCATTGCTTCGAATAGAGACGTGCTCTCCTTTTTCCGAGGTATCTCTCGTAAGTTTCCGCCGCGGAAGGCACCCGTGTCTCCTTGGCGGCTCAACCTTGTTTTGGAGGCTCTTCAGCATAAACCTTTTGAACCTATGGTTTCTGCTAGCCTTTCTTTACTTTCTTGGAAGGTGGCTTTCCTTGTTGCAGTCACTTCCTTGAGGAGAGTTTCTGAATTGGCAGCTCTTTCTTGTTCGCCTCCTTTTCTGGAGTTTTTTCCGGATCGTGTAGTGCTTCGCACTCGGGGTGATTTTTTGCCTAAAGTGGTGTCACAATTTCATGTTAACCAGGATATTGTGTTGCCTTCACTCTGTCCGGATCCGAAGAATACGAAAGAGCGAGATTTACACACATTGGATTTAGTGCGGGCCTTGAAGTTTTATCTATCTATTACTCAAGGTTTTCGTAAGACGGACTCCCTGTTTGTGGTTCCGGCAGGTCGTCGGCGTGGTCAACGAGCTTCCAAGGGTTCTATAGCTCGTTGGATCCGGTCAGCTATTTTGGAAGCTTACCGTCTTCGGGGTGAATCTTGCCCGATTAAGATTCGAGCCCATTCCACGAGAGCTGTGGCTTCATCGTGGGCTTTTCATCAAGGTGCTTCGGCAGTGCAGCTTTGCCGAGCGGCGACTTGGCGCTCTGTCCACACGTTTACAAGGTTTTATAAAGTGGACGTCAGTGCTTCCGCTGATGCAGCCCTCGGACGTAGGGTCCTGCAGGCAGCTGTAGTTTAAAGTTCTGGATGAACTTGTGTTTAGCGCTGGTTGCGCTTTGTTGTTAAGGTTGTTGGGTTTCTGCCTTTTGTTGGTTTTTTCCCACCCTTATTTTTGAACTGCTTTGGGACGTCCCATCAGTAATGAATACTGTGGCTCTCTTCCTTCATCTGCAGCTGAAACACGGATTTTGGTAAAGACTTACCTGTAAAATCCTTTTCAGCGAAGGAAGGAAGAGAGACACAGCACCCTCCCACGGCAGAAGTGTGTTGATGTTTTCAGATGCAGCGCGACCCTTATCTGATAGCGATTATCTGGGCTGAGGTCAGCGCGCTAAGGCTCTGTTCCAGCATCGCCAGCTCATCGCAGTAGTCAGGTTCCGTGAGTAGTACCTGGAACTCTGTGGTTTTTGGCTTTCTTTGCATGCATAACCTGTATCCTTGTGTTTTTTCTCTGAAGTTCCTTCAGAAGGGGTTATGTTGCTCCGCTGGTGATCTTGGCTCTTTTCCTAAAAGCTTTGGTACGACTGGAGCTGAGTAGGAGGAGCCCGAGCTGGAGGGGCCAGCCAGTCATCACTCTTTTGATCTGAGGTAACATCCTGATCTGGGGCTCCGCCTACCCATCAGTAATGAATACTGTGTCTCTCTTCCTTCCTTCGCTGAAAAGGATTTTACAGGTAAGTCTTTACCAAAATCCGTGTTTTAATGGGTTTTTTAAAAAATATTTTCAATAAAGTGTTATTTTGATCATTGGCAAAATGCTTCCAGCTCTTCTCTGATATATTTACATTATGGGGAGCGCCATTTTTCCTAGGCTCAAATTTCTAGGATATATAGTAATTATCACAGGTATCTGAGATTGATTTCAGTGATCCAAAGAACCCTGAGACACAATACCATCAATGGGTTTCATTTACTAAAAAAAAAAAAAAAACGCTATGACACTTAAAACCGATTTGCATAATAATTTGGAACATAGTTTATATATATATATATTAAGGAAATTAGAGATTTTGTTAGAGGGTTTATGGCTATTTTAGTCTAACTATGGGGAACAGTGTGTTGTAAATTCTTTGTGTTTAATGCTTAAAGGGAATCTGTGCAATGTGAGGTCAGCATGATGTAGGGGCAGAGATCCTGATTCCAGTGATATATAACTTAGTGGACTGCTTTGGTTTAGTTTGGATAGAATCCCTGTTTTCTCTGCTGTAGATGTAGCAGTGGTCAGAATGTTGAGCTGTGTATAACCCCGCCCACATCCGATTGGCAGCTTCTAGTGTCCACTGTGAATTATCAGCAAGATGCCAATCAGTGGTGGGGGCGGGGTTACAGAGTAGCCTGACTGGCCTGCATATGAGACCTAGTCCGACTGCTAATTATTATTATTTATTATTATAGCGCCATTTATTTCATGGCGCTTTACATGTGAGGAGGGGTATACATAATAAATACACATGAACTAATAAAACGCTAATTGTATTGAAACTACAACACACAGCCTAATAAGTGGCACTTCCCTAGAATCAGGCTCTCTGTCCCTACATTATGCAGTTCTAAAATTAAATAGCAAAAACCTGCTGATAGGCTCCCTTTACACAGCTGTAGAGTCACAATTAAAGTAAAACTTTTGGCTAGTAGGGTGTCCAGTGAGGATATACCACTTTTAGATGACGTAATGCCGGGTGGGTGCAATCACTGGAGGTCCAGGTAAGTTTCTATGAAACGCACTTTTAAATAATTTGTCCTTTTAGGAATCTTATGACAGGTGCTGAAACTAAGTGCTCAGCTGAGTCCTGCTCATCTCTATGACTGAAGATAGACTCAATCATTGGTCTGTGAGTCTGTCTTCAGTATTGGAGAAGAGCAGCATTTACATAAATGTGTCTCCACCCAGATCCCACCAATCAAAATTTGGGGCACGTCTCTCTAACTCAAGTGTTTTTGATCTAAAAGTGTAACCATCGTTTTAATTTTTATTTCATAAATCAATAATATACATGAAAATAAGAAACTTTGGAATGTATCTTATCAGAGAAATCTGCTCCTTTCTCCTCCTGGACTGTTCATTCAATCTGAATTCATAGGAGATGACAATTGGTGCTTAGAAGACTCCATGGAGATGGGAGGAGCTACAGGCAGACACAGACATTCTACTGCAAGTTCTCCTGAAATCACAGTTACACTTAACAGATGAATTCACCAAAAATAAATAAATGGCATGCTGTATTATGGCGGTTTTCTCACCTAAAAGTATTTTTTTTTAGGGAAGACTTTGATAAATGGAAACGGTGCTTAGTATTGCATTGGCAGGCTCTGCACATGGCATTAAAGTGTACTTTTGTAATTCTCTAAAGGGATTGTTTTCAGGTGTGCATTTCTTTTGTTGTATCTGGATTTCTTACATTTACGACATTCTGATTTGCCTGTGACCGGCCATCACTTCAGTACAGTCATTGTCGGTGAGGTGATTGACCATGGTGCTAGTTGTCTGATTTCTTCTTTCCTGTGTGTAGGTCTACTGAATATTAGTGCCAACCGCATCACGGTACTTTTATTGTGCATATAGTTTATTTGTGAAGCTTGTACCTGAAAACCTCTTTCTTCTTGTACCAAGGAACATCATAAACGATCAATACCTAAAGACACGTGGAACCTTTTTGCACTAGACTTCAGCACAATGATAGCAGATGATATGTCTAACTACGATGAGGAAGGTAGGCACAGAATCATGTTGTATTCCATTGCTTTGTCGCTGCAAAGTTTGTGCTGTGTGAAAATCCAGAAACGTAATGTAGATTTCTAAATTTTATGTTCCACATTTGAGTGATCATACAAGTGTTGTTCTGCAGGAACCCAACAGTCCATTCTTGCACAATCAATGCTTTCATTTTGTCAGAATTTTTAGGTTTTTGTTTGTCCACCCGTCTCTTGATGATTGACCACAAGTTCTCAATGGGATTAAGATCTGGGGAGTTTCCAGGCCATGGACCCAAAATCTCTATGTTTTGTTCCCTGAGCCATTTAGTTATCACCTTTGCTTTATGGCAAGGTGCTCCATCATGCTGGAAAAGGCATTGTTGATCGCCAAACTGCTCTTGGAGGGTTGGGAGAAGTTGCTCTTGGAGGACATTCTGGTACCATTCTTTATTCATGGCTGTGTTTTTAGGCAAGACTGTGAGAGAGCCGATTCCCTTGGCTGAGAAGCAACCCCACACATGAATGGTTTCAGGATGCTTAACAGTTGGCATGAGACAAGACTGGTGGTAGCGCTCACCTTGTCTTCTCCGAATGAGGCGTTTTCCTGATGACCCAAACAATCGAAAAGGGGATTCATCAGAGAAAATATCTTTACCCCAGTCCTCAGCAGTCCACTGCCTGTACCTTTTGCAGAATATCAGTCTGTCCATGATGTTTTTTCTGGAGAGAAGTGGCTTCTTTGCTGCCCTCCTTGAGACCAGGCCTTGCTCCAACAGTCTCCGCCTCACAGTGCGTGCAGATGCACTCACACCTGCCTGCTGCCATTCCTGAGCAAGCTCTGCACTGCTGATAGCCCGATCCCGCAGCTGAAACACTTTTAAGAGACGGTCCTGGCGCTTGCTGGTCTTTCTTGGCGCCCTGGAGCCTTTTTGGCAACAATGGAACCTCTCTCCTTGAAGTCCTTGATGATGCGATAGATTGTTGACTGAGGTGCAATCTTTCCAGCTGCGATACTCTTCCCTGTTAGGCCATTTTTGTGCATTGCAATGATGACTGCACGTGTTTCTTTAGAGATAACCATTGTTAACAGAAGAGAAACAATGATGCCAAGCACCAGCCTCCTTTTAAAGTGTCCAGTGGTGTCATTCTTACTTAATCATGACAGATTGATCTCCAGCCATGTCCTCATCAACACCCACACCTGTGTTAATGGAGCAATCACTGAAAGAGGTTAGCTGGTCCTTTTAAGGCAGGGCTGCAATGATGTTGAAATGTGTTTTGGGGGATAAAGTTCATTTTCTAGCCAAATATTGACTTTGCAAGTAATTGCTGTTAAGCTGATCACTCTTTATAACATTCTGGAGTATATGCAAATTGCCATTAGAAAAAGTGAAGCAGTAGACTTTGTAAAAATTAATATTTGTGTCATACTTTTGTCCATGACTGTACATGGCAGAGCTGCATGACTAAGGAACTGGGTAACTGTGGCCCCTTCACTATGCTGATCAACAGGGGTCCAGAGGACAGAACCTCACCAATCAAATGTTGTTTTTAATACCCAGACATCCACATAAAGGGAATGTGTTACCAGGTTTTTAGTACCCCATCTGAGCGCAGCAAGATGTAGGATCAGAGACCCTAATTACAGCGATGTATCACTTTGATGGCTGCTGCAGTTTTCATTAAAAAAAATGTTTCTCTGCTGCAGATCTCTGAATCCCGAGTTCTGTATAACGCTGCCCACACCACTGATTGGCAACTTTCTGCCTATGCACAGCATACATAAAGTTGCCAATCAGTGGTGAGGATTATACACGACTCGTAAATATAAAGGACTCAATGGCAGCTGGTGTACTAGCCCTATAGTGAG
>JARQOD010009252.1:0-32155 GCA_033576555.1 Oophaga sylvatica | reverse complement strand
AGATTTTGGGAGTTTCTGCAGGACAAAAAAAAAAATTCAGCTCCTTCATGGAAGGCCCCTAACCAAAGCTGACGGGCGGCCCAAAAAAAGATTAGTGGAGTTTTGAGGGAATACGCTTCGGCTGGTTGTCTCGTTTTATTGGAGAAAAAGGGGGCCCCCTTAAATTGTCCGCTGCGTTAAAATTCACTCCCCTTTGGGATCCCCCTCCCTGGGCCCTGCTTAACAACTTGAAAAAAAGTATGAAGGCCTCCCCGTGTGAGACTGTGTTCTTTATCTGCACTGACTTCACAAATAAATAGACTTGAGGGCCCGCCACCTGTAGGGACCCGAATTAGCTCCCTACCATCCCCCTAGAGATTACAGCAGCGGGGTATAAATTACCAGATATACAGGTGGCGTCACGAACTGTTTTAAAAAAAATTTCCTGTAAATATATCCCCAAATCGCCGCCCGCCCGGGCCACAGACCGAGCAAGCTCCCTGTGCAAACCCCATAGATTTCCCATGGGCTCGGCTTGAGTACCCCATAGCCCTGGTAACCCCAAATTGGGGGTGGGGGTCGAACACATGTATAGTCGTTTTTGTGTTTTACATCACAAAAGAAAAAGTTTTACCTCACACATTGTGGTCTCCATTATCACCTTGTCTAGTGTGTAGTGTCATTTTTGTGTAACCCTGGTACACAATCCCAAGAGGATGAGTGGAGGGGTAACGTTAAGGTCTTTTCATGACTATGTAAAACTTCTGACACCCCCCAGCAGGGGTGGGGAAAGGGAGTGATTTTCTGTCAGTCGTTTCCTGTCCTTGGACAGAGGACGTGTCCAGTTTGAGCCTGTCATCAGTTCAGAACGTGGAGGCTGGTTCAGGTGGTCTTTAAATTTACCCTTTGTCTAGTCAGAGCTGGCCCCACTGGAAAGAAGAATGAATATCTATTAAAGCGAGCAAATCGAAGGGCAAAAATGGAAAGGAAAATTATTTGGGAAAAAAGCGTTTGGCTTGGAAGAGTCCCGCACTTGTACGGGCACTGGGGGGCCGAAGGATCACTATTAGCTACAGCATAGTGAAAAAGGGAAAACAGGATTTACCGGACCTAGGTCCCCAACCCCCTTTTAGTCAGTAGTAAAATGGGGTCAGGGGAAGTGAAGACTTTTAGTCTCTGCGGACAAAAAAAGAATTCGCCCCTCATGAAAGGTCTAACACTAAAATGATGGGAAGCACAGTTTGGATAAGCTGGAATTTTTAGGGGGGATATTCAGGTGGCGTACTCTTTATTGGGTAAAGGAGGCCCCTAACTTGCTTAGCGTTGCCTCAAACTATCCTCCATCAACCCATCAGCCTCCCTGGGACCTGCTTGAAAATCTTCAAGTAAAGGTATGGAAAGACGCTGACGGTGTGGACTGAGTTTTATTGATGCCTGCAAATCCCTCCCAACTACCGCCTGAGGGAAGAAGTCCCACCTGTGGGGGCTGCATCTAGCTGCATCACCATCCCCTCAGAGATTACAGCAGCGCTGGTTAAATTCCAGAAGATACAGGTGGCGTTCACGAACTGTATATAAACCTATCCCTGTATTTATATCCCCAAACATACGCAGGACCCGGGCCACAGACCGAGCAAAGCTACTGTGCAATCCCCATTGACTTTACGGGCTGGCTCTGAGTCCCCTTGCCCGGTAACCCACAATTGTGGTGGCGGGTGACACAAAAACTTGGGTCACGAACAGGATCCGAAATTGCAGCATTGCGGCCCTGTGTGCTTTGGAGTGTTTTGGCGGAAAAAGTGTTGCTGTTGTTTGGCGCCAAATACCCCCCATATTTGCCGCCAGATTGCGCCCTAAGGCGTTGGAGAAGAGGTGGGGTACCTGAAAGAGCGCGCAGAGCTTGGACACGCCCCCGGCTCTGTCAGGGCAGGTCCTGATCAGGGAAGTGAACGCTCTGCATCAGAGCGCCTGCGACGAGGTCCGTTCCCACTGCGGTGCTTGAAATAGCAGCCTCTGAAACGGTAGGCTCCGTTTAACCAAGGGGCGCTAAGATGTCCAAAACGGCTGTAGTGCGGCCCCAGCGGAGGCCCAATCCCGCACCGTCTGGTTTGTAGGCCAGATGGGGGCGCGGGGCCCTGCCACCAGTCCGGTTAGTACGTCATGCCACTAACGCTCCCATATGCCTGGGGCGAAATGGCTTCCCCAATACGCGGTGGCCAGGCACATTAGGCTTCAAGCGGAAGTTATGCGCATCTTAGAAATGTCTCTATGCCTGAGGACAAAAAGCTGCTGTGCTAATAGGGCAGCTAATGGCGTGCTGAAAGGAAGTGGGAGCTTGGGTACCGTTGTTAGGAGTGGTCCTGCGATTCCTGAAGCTAATGCCATATTTGAAGACCGCACAGAAACGGATCTCCGGATGGCCTTCTATCATGTTCACAACAGCCGGTGACAGCATCCGGGACTAGCTTGCCGATACGGGAGCCCTGAGAGCCCTCAAAACAAATTAAACAATTTAAAAGTATCGACGAGAATAAAATGTTGAAAGAACAATTTATACAGGGATTGAGTCCCCAGGGAACGCAGAAAACTGTGAATTGGTGGTCCTTAGATCATCCTGTCTACCTTTGTGCCCTAAGGACATGGCAAATAAAAGGGCTGCGGCCCTGGGCAAACCTGAGGTGGCCCCATCATCAGGGGAAGTCACTCTGGAACCGGCAGTAACCCCTGTTCCCCGCTGTGCAAAACCAAAAAGCAGGTGCCTCCTAGTGAATTGGATGTCGCGCTCAGAGGTGCGCCAGCTGACTAAAAATTGGCCGCGTGATGAGTGCCCTACGCTGCGGAAAGAAGGGAAGGGAGTCTTGTTAGCGACTGCCCAGGGACGTTCCGTGGATTACCGGGAGAAGAAAGAAGACGTGCCCCCCGGAGGAGGACAACGCCACCCCCAGGGAGCAACTTGATCAACACCCTTCTGTCGGAGATCATTGTTATCGTGCCAACCGGAAAGGTCATCTGTCTCCACTGTCCTTTTTTAAAGGGCGAACCTGGGTCCAAGGGCCAAACCCAGGAGAATACCGTCGGCCCCCCTGACTGGAACCGCAGGTATGTGGGCGGGCGACCCTCCTGTTTTATTCAGTGGTATTGCTGTTCCGCATTGTTAGACATGGGTCGCGGTGACCCTAATCCGATGCTCTTTACCAAGTACTGGTCAATGGACAGTCTTAAACCTCCGAGCTTGACTTTACTGTGTATGTTCGAATGGTCTTCTGTTGAAGTATCGGAACAAAATGTGTAGATGAAAGGTGGGCGGAGGAGTTGAAAGACCAAGGGCTTCTGGTAGTAAAGACTGTAAATGGGAGAACGGTTTAAATATCATTTTGGGTACTAACATTTCGGTAATTGTTTGGGAGAAGTTGTTGTTCTTACTCCAAACAGTGCTGAGATTGCCCGACCCAAGGCAGAGAGGATAAATCCAAAGAGGTCGGGCCCTGGTGTGTCAGCAGCAAGCGAAGCTTACCGACGGCGAAATTGGTAATGTGGGTCACTGACTCAGTCCTATTGTGATACCCCCAATGAGTGAAAGTCTTTGGTGAGGGCAGCCTAGGTTGAGAGGACGAATTACCAAGCTGTGTAGAACCCCACCATTCAGAACATAGACCTACACTTATGATGCTAGAGGAGTAGTAGAAGTGGGAATGGAAGAGTAACCGGTACGGGCTTCTCAAATGGGGAGATGATGAGGTAAAACTTACCCGTTTGCAACATTGCTAAACTTATGCTGTTGTATAATTCTATTCTCCCGGCTGAGTCCTTAGATCCTGTAAAATAGGGAAGACAATGACCGAAAACTAGGTGGCGGAGTGGTTCGCAAACTCCATGTTGGGACGGACACCACTCCCGCCTACCAGAAGCAAGGGGTATTAGGGTGGTGCAAGGTCGCCCAAAGTGTTTGCAAAAATCCACTTGATTTTGGGATATTAAGGGGTACAACTTCATACCCAAGGCAGTCATCCCCCTCAAGGGCGGTTATGCCCCATCCTCCAGCCTTATCAGAAGGCTAAAGAAAGTTTGAATGATTGAAGAAAGCCGGGGTGTAAGGGTGTTGTAGCCCCTGGGAGCCCCTCTGTTCTGGTTAAAAGAAAGATGGTGTATGAGAATGTGTGTGGTTACAGGAGGTGAAGAAAACAACAGGAGCATAACCGTTTACCACGTTTAGAGGAATCATTAGTGTCTGAAAAGGCTAATAATTTTTACCCTCGATTGGACTTGTGGTTCTGGCAAGTGGCTGTGGCTGGGGGATCGTGGAAAAGGCTTTCACCACCCCAATGGGGTCTGTGAGTTCGACAGAATGCGTTTGGCTCAGTAGTGCCCGGAAATTTCAGGAGTGATGGAAAATGTCTGGGACATCCAATTTTGAAACGGTGCTGCTTTACCTAGACGAGTCATCGTGTATTCCAAGCATATGAGGCCATTGAAGCCCTGGCAGGAAGTATTCGAGTCCCTGTCCAGGTACGGGATGAAATTAAAACCCTCAAAATGCCATTATCAAACAGAAGGTACAAATACTTGGGGACATCGTCAGTTCGGGAGGGTAGCGCCGGACCCAGAGAAAGTCCTGCCATCCAGAATGGCCGGACCCCGAAGAACCTTAAGGAAGTGCGGCAGTTCCTGGGACAAACGGGTTACTAAGGAGTTTGTGAAAGAATTACACGAAGAAGGCAGCTCCTTTACAGGCCTCCTAGTAGGGACAATCCCTGGAGCAGAACCCTCCCTTTAATTGGGTAAAGAACAGGCTGAAGCATTCCAAAAAAATGAAAGAGATCTGAAGGTGAAGAGTCTTACTATCCTGATTACAGCCAACCGTTCCTGTTGTCCCGAGCCAGTAATGAAGGGCTGGGGCTTTCCGTCGAAGCAGAATGGCCAAGAAAAGTCTCGCTTTGTGCGAAAACTCGGAATGAGAGGAATCCGGAAAATTTTAGCAGCTTCAGCGGGTTTTGGCGCTGGTTGGGAATTATGAAAGATTTAAGACTATCTGGCCTCCAATAAGTTCACGGCGTACACGCAACAACCCGTTAAACGCACCTGGAAACCGCCCAAGCTGGGCCCATGGGCAGCGTGGTGGTCGGTTGTCCAATTACCGTTTACTATCAAGACCGGGAGGTCGAAAGAAGCTAAGCTGACGCGTTGTCCCGAAGGCCCGCATGATTGTCGGAAGAAGAATCGGCGACCTGGAAGAAATTGAGTACCTGGTTCAACGAAATGGGGTAGTCCCGAGCACGGTCCACAGAAAGCAGTATGGTGAACTTTAAATCCTTTACCCTTCACAGCTGGGGAAAAAGATAGGACAGTGATCCAGTGGTCGCGCATCAAGGGTTGTTAAGAAGGAAGGCTCCTCTTTGGAAAAGGATTGCACTTGTAGCAAAGCTCCTGGGAACGGAAAAGGGTTGTTCCTATACCGTGAAAAGTTGTGAGGAGTCGTCACCCCAGACCCATGAATGGTCGGCAGATCGTTTGGTCCCCAAGGCAGCGTCCAATGGTGTTGGAAGCGTCCACGATCAAGCAGGGACACTTTGGCTGGAGAAAAACTGGAGACCCTGTTGAGATGCGGTTCTATTGGGTAGGATGCGCAGCTCCTCGGGTGGTGTCGGAACTGTGGACCTGTGGTTAGAGGGCTCGGTAGTCAGAGGCACCCTGCAACCTTTCCGGACGATCGTCCCTGGGTTGTGGCCTGGACCACGTTCAAATTGTCGCCAAAGTAGATTGGATACTCATACGCCTTGACCATGGTGGACCATTTCCGATTTTGGTAGTTGTTCCGTTAAGGACCAGACCGGTGCGGCAGGAAGACCTTTCAAGCAAGCTTTTGTAGACCGCTTTGGGATGGAAGCAGGTCTTAAAAGATCGGGACCTGCTTTTGAAGCCGATTTATTCAAGGAATTCTTTCATTGTTAGGGTGCAAGAAAATTAGAACGCACCTACCACCCCAAACAACGGTCTTGTGAAAAGATGAACCTATTGTCCTGACTTGTTGAGATCCATACGTTGGAAGACGGAATGGGTGGCCGGTTTAAATACCTGATTTGGTTGATTTGTATAATCATATACCTGTAAGCTCAACTAACTGCCTCCAGCTTATCTTATGCGAGCAAGGCCCGGAAAACTCCAATGGATTTAGAATTTTTTGGAGTGGTAGAACGGAGGCAGACGACGCTGTTGAAAACTGGGAGTCAACGGCAAGAGCAATCAGAAGGTACAAATCTGTGTGGAGGAAAGTCTCAATAAGGCACGGGAGAAACAGGAAATGTTTACAACCGAAATGTCCGCCAAGCCTTTGTGCCTGGAGAGGTGTATTAAAAAGAAAAAGGAAGTGAACAAATGGTAACCAGTGGGGCAAGAACCCTACGTCTACAAGTTCTAAATTTGACAACAGAAAAGTTTGTGCGTCAGTAAAGACGGAGGAAGAACAACAACCACTGTGTCCGGACATTTGAAGTTGTGTCCAAAAACCCCTTCGGGGAAAAGAACCCCTGTCCTCAATCAAGGAGAAAGAAAGGAAGAGTCCCTAACCAGTCTGGGAGATTTTCCTGCGGATTGGCCCCGATGGGGATGCTGTGATTTTCAGTGTTGCGTTTTATAGCCACAAGAGGAAAGTTTTACCTCCCAGTTGTGCCTGTGGTGCCAGTTGAGCCCGCTCGGAGTTACCATCCCAGCAACCCTCAACTGTGGGGAAACCTCAATGGATCATCGAAGCAGGCCCCCATACTATGGGATCTCCTGGTGAAGTGACTCCACCGTCCGCCATCAGTCGCTTGCCAGATCCATAGAAAGATTAAGGGTTCTATGTTTGCCGTTCGCAGGCAGACAGATCGAACTGGATATACCTGAAACTAACCACGTAGATCAGAGAGAATCACAAAGGGAAAAAACCCATTGATTCAGCGTAGTTATAACGAATTTATGTGAACATTGTAAAAGTTTTATATATAAATGTGGTTTTCCCTTTATGTCTTCTTTTTACAATGGATCAGGGCTGGGACTGAGCGCCCAAAAATGTATCTGTAAATTGTTGCACTAAAGTCCTTTTTAATGGTTTCCTGAAAACCTTGACTTACCTCTAACCAAAAACCGTGTGGGTGGCATGGTGAGGTCTGATTTGGATGTCCTGACCCCACCCAGGCCCCGTTGAAGGTTTGGTGCGGGTCCTTCACAAGTTTACCGTATATTTATTGAATGCTATTTATACTTTTGTATTTCTTTAAAAAAAATGTTAATGTTTGCAACGTTCAAGTTTCCCCTACCTCCCGGATGGGACGAATTATGTTATTGTTTATGTTTACATGAAATAAACAAAAATGTCTCTTTTATTTTACAGCCGGGGAGTGTGTTTACCTGGGGAATGTTGTGCCTGGTACACAATACCAAGGGATGAGTGGAGAGGTAACAGTTAAGGTTTCTTCATGAATCATGAACTTCTGACCACCCCAGCAGGGGTGGGGAAGGGAGTGTTTTTCGTCAGTCGTTTCCGTCCTTGGACAGGTAGACGTGTCCAGTTTGAGCCTGTATCGTCAGAACGTGGAGGTGGTACAGGTGGTCTAATTCACCTTTGTCTAGTCAGAGCTGTGCCCCACTGGAAGAAGACTGATATTATTAAGAGTCGAGCAAATCGAAGGGCAAAGTGGAAGGAAGATTATTGGAAAAGTGCGTTTGGCTTGGAAGGTCCTGCCTTTGTCCGGTACTGGGGAACGAGGATCACTATTGCTCAAAGCATGTGAAGAGAAAACCAGGGGATTTCGGACCTGGTCGCGGCAAACAAGCCCCTTTAGTCGTACGTAACTGGGGTCAGGGGAAGTGAAGATTTGGTCTTGCAGGAAAATAAGAATTCGCTCCCTCATAGAAGGCTCCTAAACTAAAATGACTGGGAAGCCAGTTTGGATAAGTGGAATAATAGAGGGGATGCTTCAGGCTGGCGTACTCATCTTCTTGGCAGTAAAGGAGGCCCCTAACTTG
Source organism: Oophaga sylvatica (assembly GCA_033576555.1). Taxonomy (NCBI): domain Eukaryota; kingdom Metazoa; phylum Chordata; class Amphibia; order Anura; family Dendrobatidae; genus Oophaga; species Oophaga sylvatica. The sequence continues at coordinate 24,172 of JARQOD010009252.1, read as the reverse complement.
CTTAGCTGTTGCCTCAAACTCTCCTCCAAACCCCATCAGCCTCCCTGGGACCTGTTGAACATCTTCAAGTAAAGGTATGGAAAGCGTGCCCGGTGTGGACTGAGTTATTATTGCATGCCTGCAAAACCCTACCTAATACCGACCTGAGGGAAGAGCCCACCTGTAGGGAATGCATCTGCTGCTCCCATCCCTCAGGATCTACGCAGGCTGGTATAAATTTCCAGAAGACTAAGGTGGCGTCACGAACGTATATAAACCTATCCCCTGTAAAATAATCCCCAACTTACGCCAGCCGCCAGGGCCAAAGACCGAGCCACAGCTACCTGTGACAACCCCCATTGCTTCTCGGGCTGGTTGAGTACCCCATTGCCCTGGTAACCCACAATTGTGGTGGCGGGTCGACACAAAAACATACAAACAGAGGAAAGTTTTTACCTCAGCATTGTGTGTCCTCCTTAACCCTGTCTGTCGTGTAGTGGGCATTTACCTCACACACGAGGAAGTTTTACCTCCAATTGTGTGCTCCTCCATTTCACTCATGTACTAGCATGTGTGTCTTTACCTCACACACAGAGGAAAGTTTTAACCTCCAAATTGTGTGCTCTCCATTATCCTCTGTACTGTGTTGTAGGTATTTAATCACACACGAGGAAAAATTTTACCTTGACATTGTGTGCTCCTCCTTATCATCATGTAATAGCGGTGGGTCTTTACATCACACACAGAGGAAAGTTTTACCTCAGACATGTGTGCTCTCCTTTTCACTCATGTATAGTGTTGTGTGTCATTTTCATCCACCAGAGGAAAGTTTTACCTCACCATTGGGTGCCCCTCCATTATCCCTCTTGTACTGTGTGTAGTGTTTTACTTCCACACGAGGAAAGTTTTCCTCAGAATGGGCTCCTCCATTATCACCTTATGTATAGTCGTGTGTGTCATTTAATCCACACAGAGGAAGTTTTACCTCAGCTTGTGTGTCTCCATATCCCTCTTATATGGTGTGTATTTAACCCCACAAAGGGAAGTTTTCTAAAATTGTGTGTCCTCCATTATCACCTTTATGTACTAGTCGTGGTAGTGTCATTTTTTCCTCACACACAGAGGAAAAATTTTACCTCAGACATTGTGTGCTCCTCCATTATCACCTCATGTACTAGTCGTGTAGTGTCATTTACCTCACACACAGAGGAAAGTTTTACCTCAGACATTGTGTGCTCCTCCATTATCACCTCATGTACTAGTCGTGTAGTGTCATTTACCTCACACACAGAGGAAAGTTTTACCTCACACATTGTGTGCTCCTCCATTATCACCTCATGTACTAGTCGTGTAGTGTCATTTACCTCACACACAGAGGAAAGTTTTACCTCAGACATTGTGTGCTCCTCCATTATCACCTCATGTACTAGTCGTGTAGTGTCATTTACCTCACACACAGAGGAAAGTTTTACCTCAGACATTGTGTGCTCCTCCATTATCACCTCATGTACTAGTCGTGTAGTGTCATTTACCTCACACACAGAGGAAAGTTTTACCTCAGACATTGTGTGCTCCTCCATTATCACCTCATGTACTAGTCGTGTAGTGTCATTTACCTCACACACAGAGGAAAGTTTTACCTCAGACATTGTGTGCTCCTCCATTATCACCTCATGTACTAGTCGTGTAGTGTCATTTACCTCACAGAGGAAAGTTTTACCTCAGACATTGTGTGCTCCTCCATTATCACCTCATGTACTAGTCGTTTGTAGTGTCATTTACCTCACACACAGAGGAAAGTTTTACCTCAGACATTGTGTGCTCCTCCATTATCACCTCATGTACTAGTCGTGTAGTGTCATTTACCTCACACACAGAGGAAAGTTTTACCTCAGACATTGTGTGCTCCTCCATTATCACCTCATGTACTAGTCGTGTAGTGTCATTTACATCACACACAGAGGAAAGTTTTACCTCACACATTGTGTGCTCCTCCATTAACACCTCATGTACTAGTCATGTAGTGTCATTTACATCACACACAGAGGAAAGTTTTACCTCAGACATTGTGTGCTCCTCCATTATCACCTCATGTACTAGTCATGTAGTGTCATTTACATCACACACAGAGGAAAGTTTTACCTCAGACATTGTGTGCTCCTCCATTATCACCTCATGTACTAGTCGTGTAGTGTCATTTACATCACACACAGAGGAAAGTTTTACCTCACACATTGTGTGCTCCTCCATTATCACCTCATGTACTAGTCGTGTAGTGTCATTTACATCACACACAGAGGAAAGTTTTACCTCAGACATTGTGTGCTCCTCCATTAACACCTCATGTACTAGTGTAGTGTCATTTACCTCACACACAGAGGAAAGTTTTACCTCAGACATTGTGTGCTCCTCCATTAACACCTCATGTACTAGTACAGTCATACCTCCCAACTTTTGAAGATGGAAAGAGGGACAAAGGTATATTTTAGGCCACGCCCCGACCACACCCATTTCCCAACTAGTCACACCCATGTCCACGCCCCAACCACACCCATTCAGCACTGCTGATCACAATGACTGGTACTGAGGGCACAGTGACTGGTACTGAGTAAAAGAACAGAGAGAGAAAAAAGAAAACAGAGAGAAAGGAGAGAGAGAAAGAAAGAGGGGAAAGCAAGAAAGAACAGAGAGAAAGTAGAGAGAGAAAGAAATAAACAAAGAAAGGGGAAAGAAAGAACAGAGACGGAAAAAGAAAGAGGGGAAGAAAGAACAGAGAGGGAGGGAGAAAGAAAGAAAGAGGGGAAAGAAAGAACAGAGAAAGAAAGAAAGACGGGAAAGAAAGAACAAAGAGAGAAAGAAAGAAAGACGAGAAAGAAAGAACAGAGAAAGGGGACAGAAAAAAAGAACAGAGAGAAAAAAAAGAAGAGGAAAGAAAGAACAGAGAGGGAGAGAGAAAGAAAGAGGGGAAAGAAAGAGATGGGAAAGAAAGAAAGAAAGAGGAAAGACAGAACAGAGAGAGAAAGAAAAGAGAGAAAAAGAAAGAAAGAATAGAGAGAGAAAGAAAAAGGGGAAAGAAAGAACAGAGAGAAAGAAAGAGGGGAAAGAAAGAACAGAGAGAGAGAGAAAGAAAAAAAGAACAGAGAAAGAAAGAAAAAGGGGAAAGAACAGAGAGAGAGAAAGAAAGAAAGAGGGGAAAGAAAGAACAGAGAGATAGAGAAAAAGAAACAGAGAGAGAAAGAAAGGGGACAGAAAAAAAGAAAGAGGGTAAAGAAACAACAGAGGGAGAGAGAGAAAGAAGGGAAAGAAAGAACAAAGAGAGAAAGAAAGAAAGAACAGAGAGATAGAGAGAAAGATGGGAAAGAAAGAACAGAGAGAGGAAGAAAGAGAAAGAAAGAACAGAGAGAAAGAACAGAAAGAGGGGAAAGAAAGAGAAAGAAAGAACAGAGAGAGAAAAAAAGAGAAAAAAAGAAAAAGAACAGAGAGAAAAAGGGGAAAGAAAGAACAGAGAGAAAGAAAGAGGGGAAAGAAAGAACAGAGAGAAAGAGAAAGAAAGGGGAAGAAAGAAGAGAGAAAGAAAGCGAAAAAGAAAGAGGGGAAAGAAAGAACAGAGAGAAAGAAAGAAAAAGAACAGAGAGAAAGAAAGATGGGAAAGAAAGAACAGAGAGAAAGAAAGAGGGGAAAGAAAGAAAGAACAGAGAGAGAGAAAGAAAGAGGGGAAAGAGAGAGAAAGAAAAAAAGAACAGAGAGAAAGGAAGAAAGAAAGAAAGAAAGAGGGGAAAGAACAGAGAAAAAGAAAGGGGAAAGAAAGAACAAGAGAGAAAAAGAAAGAAACAGAGAGAGAGAAAGAAAGAACAGAGATAGAAAGAGGGGAAAGAAAGAACAGAGAGAAAGAAAGAAAAGAACAGAGAGAAAGAAAGAACAGAGAGAAAGAAAGAAGAACAAAGAGAGAGAAAGAAACAGAAAGAAATAAAGATTCTATAAAGATACTATAGCAGCCCGGCTCCCATTGTAGTGCCCACCTGAGCCTCCCGGTGCAGGACATATCATGATCCGCTCACATGGCCGACAACTTCGCCGATTCCAAGGCGAGGACACGGTGATGGATCTGAAGCATTCCCTGAAGTGCCTCCATGGTTCCGTCACAATCTCCTCCCGAAATTACCTCATTTCCGGTCATCTTCCAGCACGTCACTTCTGGTGGAACATCACGTGCGAGTTTTTAAAGTGCTCCTCAGGGCTCCGGCATGTACTCCTGTGTCCACGGGAAAAGCTCCCGGCCAGGACAGCGGGGCAGACTCCCAAAATCAGAAGTGTCTCGCTGAATTCAGGACCGTTGGGAGGTATGAATGCTCCCCACCATACACCTTGTACACGCATGGCTCTGCACACCTCATACACACATGGTTCCGCTTTGTATGCCTCGTACACACACGGCTCAGCTCCGTCCACCTCGCACACACAAGGCTCCACTCCGTACACCTTGTACACACGCAGCCACCCTTTGTACACCTTGTACACATACGACTCCACTCCGTAAACCTTGTACACATGCGGCTTTGCAGCATACACCTCGTACACACGCAGTTCTGCTCCGTACATCTCGTACACACGCGGCTCCGCTACATACACACAAGGCTCCACTCCATACACACACGGCTCTGCTCCGCTCTGTACACACACGGCTCAAGCACGGAGCCCTGTGTGTACGGAGCTGAGCGGCTCAGCTCCGTACACTTCACACACACAGGGCTCCGTTTCGTACACACACAGCACTGCTACATCCACCTCGTTCACACGGCTCCGCTCCGTAAACCTCGTACACGCGCGGCGCAGCTCAGCTCCGTAAACCTCGTACACACTACAGCACTGCTACATCTACCTCGTACACGGGCGGCTCCGCTCCGTGCACCTCGTACATGCGCGACTCCGCTCTGTGCACCTCTTACATGTGCGGCTTAGGCTACTTTCACACTTGCGTTTTTTTGCGCAGCGCATCGTGCGCTATCGGACGCATGCGCAATGTTCCCCTATCTTTAACATGGCGGGCATAGGGTCTAGCGCTTGCACGCGTTCATCTGCGTTTGGCGTGCGCAGCTGTCATGGGTGCATCGCCACGAAGATCGTCGCGATTGCACATTCTGACTTCTCACAGCTGAGCTGCTGTTTCTTTGTGTTTGGTAATGAGAGAGTTAATTTTACCTAGCTCTTTGCTAAGACTAGGTCCAGCCTCGCCCGGCTGCTTTTGATTATGTTCTAATTAGTTTCCTTTATATTCCTGCCAGTCTGGGTGTTAGACGCCAGTGAAAGCATTCATGTAGTCTAGCAGACTGGATCGGTTCTGAGAATATTTAAGCTAAGAGCTCCTTAGTTGTTTTTACTCTTATAGCTTATAGTTTATCTCTGAGACCTTAGGTGTTCCTACTGTGTGTGAGTGTTGTATGTAAGACTTTATTTACTTTATTCCTTGTCTTTCTTGTATGTCTTTCTGTTCATTAACCGTTACCTGTTCATTCCCTTTGGTGGTAATCAGGGTCCTTCTTAGGACTAGATTACAGTTGGCAGGGATTGATAGGATACAGGGTTTACGCTGGTGGCCTGGACCTCTGTACCTTTAACAGTACCTCCAGGTAGAGGGATTAGTTAGGACCCCAGTTTAGGGTCAGCATAGACCCCGGTCACCCTCTAGCCGGAGACAGCGTATAACGGATTCCGTATTGACCCACTGGACTTTCTGTCAGGTAATTCTATGTTATCATATATCTATGCGCATGTTATATAGTATGTTGCCCTTTTGATATAGATTACTGACATCACATATATATATATATCTGCTATACAGCGTGACATTTTCACCGGCCAATACTAAAGATTCTCCCCAGCTGTCATGGATCCAGTAGCCCAGCTGGCCCGGCAGTTGCAGGGGTTGTCCATGGAGTTTGCAGACATTAAGTCCAAGGTTTTGTCCCCCCCGGAGCAAACCAGATCTGAACCTAAGGTTGCTCTCCCGGACAGGTTCACTGGTGGGCGGGACAAATTTTTTACTTTCCGGGAGGCATGTAAATTGTACTTTCGGCTGCGGCCTCGGTCATCTGGGAGTGAAGAGCAGAGGGTGGGAATTGTTATCTCGCTCTTACAAGGGGACCCTCAATCTTGGGCGTTCTCTATTCCTCCAGGCTCCCCAGATCTCCAGTCAGTGGATCAATTTTTTACAGCCCTGGGTCTGGTATATGATGATCCGGATCGAGTTTCCCTTGCTGAAACAAAGTTACGTAAAATACGGCAAGGAAATCGTCCAGCGGAGGAATATTCTTCTGAGTTCCGTAGATGGGCAACAGATACTCAGTGGAATGACCCAGCTCTTAGGAGCCAGTTTTGTCAAGGGTTGTCTGACAAATTAAAGGATGTGTTGGCTCAGTATGATTCTCCTCCATCACTGGAGGCTGCTATGGCCCTCGCTATTCGCATTGATAGACGAATTCGGGGAAGACGCGAGGTAACTCCGCCTCCCGTGTTGACTCCACCTACTACTAAAGTCCCTTATACTGAGGTTCCCCTGGTCTGTTCTGAGGAACCCATGCAGTTGGGAGGGACATCTTTTTGTAGGAGGGAATCGGCAGTGCACCGCAAGACTAGAAGGTGTTTCTTTTGCGGGAGAGAGGGACATTTTGTTGGGGGGTGTCCATCCCGGGCCTCTTTGAGCAAAGGAGTTAACCTGGGAGTGTGTATTTCGTCCCCAAATCCCTCTCAGTTTCTCGTGCCTGCGGAGGTGGTGATTGGTACTAGAACTGAGAGGATTTCTGTTTTTCTTGATAGTGGATCCGGGGCTAATCTGGTGGACACTCGGTTTGCCCAGGTGCATGGTATGCAACTGAGTGTATTGGCCAAACCGGTCCCTATAGTCTCTATTGATTCTAGACCTCTCGGTCAAGGTAGCTTGGTACAAGCTGTTCATAACATAGATCTTCGAGTAGGGGCAATACATAAAGAGCAATTGTCTTGTTATGTGTTGGAGGGTCTACCTACTCCTATTGTGTTGGGACTTCCTTGGTTGGCTAAACATAACCCAGTGATTGATTGGCAATCCAGAAAGATAAGCCAGTGGGGTGAATTTTGCAGGAATAACTGCATGAGCACGGTCATCGGTGCGGTTGTGCCTAGGACTTTGTCTCCTTTTCTGGAGGACTTTGGGGAGATGTTCTCAGAGGAGGGGTGTAAAGAGTTACCTCCTCATCGCGCATATGACTGCTCAATAAAGTTGCTTCCTGATGCCTTATCTCGTACTTTCCCAGGGGCCGGGAAGACGGATGATCCGGTTCCTATTCCTCAGGAGGGAGTTGTAGTGTCAGCTGTATGCTCTGAGCTTGAGGGGGAGGTATTGGGGGCTCAGGGGGACGCCCCTGGGGGACTTCCAGGGAGACTGATAGTTCCAGATCGGTTAAGACTGAAGGTTACGGGGAACCGTTACAAACGGATGGCTGATAGGGGGAGAGTTTCTGGTCTAGATCTGAAGGTGAACGATCTAGTTTGGTTGTCTACCAGGAATATAAAACTTAAAGTTTCCTCCTGGAGGTTGGGTCCCAGATTCATCGGGCCGTACAGGATCAGTTCCATAATTAATCCTGTGGCATTTCGTCTGGACCTCCCTCCTACGTTTAAAATTCATAATGTGTTTCACAAGTCATTACTTAAAAAGTATGTGGCACCAGTCATACCGTCACCTCTACCTCCTCCTTCAGTGGTAGTCAATGATAACGTGGAATTTCATGGGTCGAAAATCATTGACTCACGTCTCAGTCGCCGATCCCCTCAGTACTTAGTTCATTGGAGGGGGTATGGTCCTGAGGAGAGGACGTGGGTCCCTGCGTCTGATGCTAACGCAGATCAATTGGTTCGGACCTTTCACACAACTTACCCGGACAGACCTGGTCATGAGGGTTCGGAGGCCCCTCGTAGAAGGGGGGGTACTGTCATGGGTGCATCGCCACGAAGATCGTCGCGATTGCACATTCTGACTTCTCACAGCTGAGCTGCTGTTTCTTTGTGTTTGGTAATGAGAGAGTTAATTTTACCTAGCTCTTTGCTAAGACTAGGTCCAGCCTCGCCCGGCTGCTTTTGATTATGTTCTAATTAGTTTCCTTTATATTCCTGCCAGTCTGGGTGTTAGACGCCGGTGAAAGCATTCATGTAGTCTAGCAGACTGGATCGGTTCTGAGAATATTTAAGCTAAGAGCTCCTTAGTTGTTTTTACTCTTATAGCTTATAGTTTATCTCTGAGACCTTAGGTGTTCCTACTGTGTGTGAGTGTTGTATGTAAGACTTTATTTACTTTATTCCTTGTCTTTCTTGTATGTCTTTCTGTTCATTAACCGTTACCTGTTCATTCCCTTTGGTGGTAATCAGGGTCCTTCTTAGGACTAGATTACAGTTGGCAGGGATTGATAGGATACAGGGTTTACACTGGTGGCCTGGACCTCTGTACCTTTAACAGTACCTCCAGGTAGAGGGATTAGTTAGGACCCCAGTTTAGGGTCAGCATAGACCCCGGTCACCCTCTAGCCGGAGACAGCGTATAACGGATTCCGTATTGACCCACTGGACTTTCTGTCAGGTAATTCTATGTTATCATATATCTATGCGCATGTTATATAGTATGTTGCCCTTTTGATATAGATTACTGACATCACATATATATATATTCTGCTATACAGCGTGACAGCAGCCCATTTTCCAGGTGTGCGCCCATAAGCGCTAGACGCTATATGTTGCATTTTTTTTCCGCCCAACCGCTTTAAAAAAACGTGTGCGTATGCTATGCGCAAAAAATAATATTGCAGTCTATGGGTGCACTGGCGTGCACATGGCTTTGCGCTCGTCAGCGCTTTTGTGAGCACGCGATTTTGGAGTAAATAATGTCTAAACACTTGTTTAAACAACCCCCTACACAAGCAACATTGTGAGGAGTGTAGATAAAAAGGTGATAGAGACAGAGATGATAGAGACAGAGATGATAGAGACAGATGAGGACAGATATGATAGACAGAGATGATAGAGACAGATTATAGAGACAGATGATAGAGACAGAGATGATAGAGACACAGATGATACAGATGATAGAGACAGAGATGAGAGACAGAGATGATAGAGACAGAGTTGATACAGATGATAGAGACAGAGATGATAGAGAGTTGATACAGATGATAGAGGCAGAGATGATAGAGAGATGATAGAGACAGATGATAGAGGCAGAGATGATAGAGATAGATATGATAGAGACAGATTTGATACAGATGATAGAGACAGAGATGATAGAGACAGAGATGATAGAGACAGATGATAGAGACAGAGTTGATACAGATGATAGAGACAGAGATGATAGAGACAGAGATGATAGAGACAGATTTGATACAGATGATAGAGACAGAGATGATAGAGACAGAGATGATAGAGACAGAGTTGATACAGATGATAGAGACAGAGATGATAGAGACAGATGATAGAGACAGAGATGATAGAGACAGATGATAGAGAGAGTTGATACAGATGATAGAGACAGAGATGATAGAGATAGAGTTGATAGAAATGTGACACGTAGACAACCCATGCGCCGAAAAAACGCAAACGCATGCAAAAACGCTTGAAATCGCATACAAACGCTGCGTTTTTTGGTCGTAATGTGCATGCTGATGCGACTAAATATCGCAGCGTTTATAAGCGTTTGCATGCATTTTTTAATGTGTTTCATGTGCGCACGATGCGCTGCGCAAAAAAAACGCAAGTGTGAAGGTAGCCTTAGCTCCGTGCACCTCGTACACGCGCGGCTCCGCTCCATCCAACTCGTACACGCACGGCTCCGCTACATCCAACTCGTACACACACGGCTCTGCTCCGTACACCTCGTACACTACATCACTGCTACATCCACCTCGTACACACGGCTCTGCTCCGTACACCTCGTACACACTACAGCACTGCTACATCCACCTCGTACACACACGGCTCTGCTCTGTACACCTCGTACACTACATCACTGCTACAACCACCTCGTACACAAACGGCTCCACTCCGTACACCTCGTACACACACAGCTCCGCTCCGTACACCTCGTACACACGGCTCCGCTCCGTACGTACACCTCGTACACACACGGCTCCGCTCCATACACCCTCGTACACACGGCTCCGCTCCGTACGTACACCTCGTACACACACGGCTCCGCTCCGTACACCTCGTACACACACGGCTCCGCTCCGTACACCTCGTACACACACGGCTCCGCTCTGTACACCTCGTACACACGGCTCCGCTCTGTACACCTCGTACACACGGCTCCGCTCCGTACACCTCGTACACACACGGCTCTGCTCCGTACACCTCGTACACACACGGCTCTGCTCCGTACACCTCGTACACACACGGCTCGGCTCCGTACACCTCGTACACACACGGCTCTGCTCCGTACACCTCGTACACACACGGCTCGGCTCCGTACACCTCGTACACACACGGCTCTGCTCCGTACACCTCATACACACATGGCTCTGCTCCATACACCTCGTACACACACGGCTCGGCTCCGTACACCTCGTACACACACGGCTCTCCTCCGTTCACCTCGTACACACACGGCTCTCCTCCGTACACCTCGTACACACACGACTCGGCTCCGTACACCTCGTACACACACGGCTCTGCTCCGTACACCTCGTACACACACGGCTCGGCTCCGTACACCTCGTACACACACGGTTCCGCTCCGTACTCCTCGTACACACACGGCTCTGCTACATCCACACTGTAAACCCGAGTCCCGACCCCACACACACACACTTACCCTCATCCAACACCATGACAACATCACAGCAGAGTCCTGCACACAACGAGGACACTGATCATGTGACCCCTGACTCCTCCCCTCCTGTGACCTCATCACAGGTCCTGTGGGCACAGAAGACTACAGCAATAGCAGCGTCATTGCTAGCTGCTGTGAGGCTAAAGGGTATGCCACACTAAACAACATCGCTAACGGGATCGCTAAAAAACGTCACTATTTAGCGATCCCGTTAGCGATGTTGTTGTGTGCGGCATCTGTCAGCGACGAGGCCCCTGCTGTGATCTCGCTCGTCGCTGACATCGTTCCGGACCCTATTTAGATCGTCGGCGCCCCGCAGGTAAGTATATATCGCTAAGTGTGGCACCTTTTCTTAGCGATTTAGCGGTACTTTTGTACCGCTAAAGTCGTTAAGAAGATCGCTAACCGCGATAGCGTCGTTAACTATATCGCCGCACTTAGCGATATAGAAACAATCCCGCTAGCGATCGCATTAGTATGCGTCTTTATCGCTATCGCTAGCAGGATTGTTTAGTGTGGCAGTACCTTAAGGCTGTAAGAGACAGGGCAGGAAGGGGTGCATGGGGGCGTGGCGGCTCATCTCACTGCGGGACACATAGTGTCCTCAGCGGGACGGGGGTCAGAATCGGGACTGTCCCGCTCAATCCGGGACAGTTGGGAGGTACAGTGTCATCTACATCACACACAAAGGAAATTTTTACCTCCGATATTGTGTGCTCCTCCATTAACACCTCATGTACAGTTATGGCCAAAAGTTTTGAGAATGACACAAATATTATATTTTCACATGATCTGCTGCCCTCTGGTTTTTATGTGTGTTTGACAGATGTTTTTATCACAGACAGAAATATAATTGCAAACATATGAGTAACAAAAGCTTATATTGACAGTTAGAATGAGTTAATGCAGCAAGTCAATATTTGCAGTGTTGACCCTTCTTCTTCAGGACCTCTGCAATTCTCCCTGGCATGCTCTCAATCAACTTCTGGACCAAATCCTGACTGATAGCAGTCCATTCTTGCACAATCAATGCTTTCATTTTGTCAGAATTTTTAGGTTTTTGTTTGTCCACCCGTCTCTTGATGATTGACCACAAGTTCTCAATGGGATTAAGATCTGGGGAGTTTCCAGGCCATGGACCCAAAATCTCTCTGTTTTGTTCCCTGAGCCATTTAGTTATCACCTTTGCTTTATGGCAAGGTGCTCCATCATGCTGGAAAAGTCATTGTTGATCGCCAAACTGCTCTTGGAGGGTTGGGAGAAGTTGCTCTTGGAGGACACTCTGGTACCATTCTTTATTCATGGCTGTGTTTTTAGGCAAGACTGTGAGAGAGCCGATTCCCTTGACTGAGAAGCAACCCCACACATGAATGGTTTCAGGATGCTTAACAGTTGGCATGAGACAAGACTGGTGGTAGCGCTCACCTTGTCTTCTCCGAATGAGGCGTTTTCCTGATGTCCCAAACAATCGAAAAGGGGATTCATCAGAGAAAATAACTTTACCCCAGTCCTCAGCAGTCCACTGCCTGTACCTTTTGCAGAATATCAGTCTGTCCATGATGTTTTTTCTGGAGAGAAGTGGCTTCTTTGCTGCCCTCCTTGAGACCAGGCCTTGCTCCAAGAGTCTCCGCCTCACAGTGCGTGCAGATGCACTCACACCTGCCTGCTGCCATTCCTGAGCAAGCTCTGCACTGCTGGTAGCCCGATCCCGCAGCTGAAACACTTTTAAGAGACGGTCCTGGCACTTGCTGGTCTTTCTTTGGCAACAATGGAACCTCTCTCCTTGAAGTTCTTGATGATGCGATAGATTGTTGACTGAGGTGCAATCTTTCTAGCTGCGATACTCCTCCCTGTTAGGCCATTTTTGTGCATTGCAATGATGACTGCACGTGTTTCTTTAGAGATAACCATGATTAACAGGAGAAACAATGATGCCAAGCACCAGCCTCCTTTTAAAGTATCCAGTGGTGTCATTCTTACTTAATCATGACAGATTGATCTCCAGCCATGTCCTCATCAACACCCACACCTGTGTTTATGGAGCAATCACTGAAAAGAGGTTAGCTGGTCCTTTTAAGGCAGGGCTGCAATGATGTTGAAATGTGTTTTGGGGGATAAAGTTCATTTTCTAGCCAAATATTGACTTTGCAAGTAATTGCTGTTAAGCTGATCACTCTTTATAACATTCTGGAGTATATGCAAATTGCCATTAGAAAAAGTGAAGCAGTAGACTTTGTAAAAATATTTGTGTCATTCTCAAAACTTTTGGCCATGACTGTACTAGTGCAGTGTCATCTACATCACACAGAGGAAAGTTTTACCTTGGACATTGTGTGCTCCTCCATTATTTACCTCATGTACTAGTGCAGTGTCAGGCTTGTTTCACATTAGCGTTGCACTGACCTGCGTCGGTCAGCGCATGGCCGCCGTTAAGCTCCGCCCCCGGACGTGCCTCCTCCCGATCGCTCCGCCTATGGGCGCATGACGCTGCATGCGACCTGCGCACCCTATCTTTAGCATTGGGTTCGCAGGCCGTGTGCAGGTATGCGTTTGCCTCCGCATGCGTCCTTTTGACGGTGTGCCGACCTGCGCCCAACGCACCGTGTTGCATTTTGGTGCGCTCGGCGCACCGTCAAAAGGACGCAAGCGCCAACAAACGCATACCTGCACATGGAAGCGTACCCAATGCTAAAGATAGGGTGCGCAGGTTGCATGCAGCATCATGTACCCATAGGCGGAGCGATCGGGAGGAGGCGCGGCCGGGGCGGAGCTTAGTGGCGGCCGTGCTCTGACCGACGCAGGTCAGTGCAACGCTAGTGTAAAACTAGCCTTATTTACCTCACACTCAGAGGAAAGTTTTACATCAGACATTGTGTGCTCCTCAATCATCACCTTATGTACTGGTGTGAGCAGGTCGCAAGATGCAGTAATGGACAAGAGGCAGAGCAAGGGTTAATGTGTGATTTACTTTAACAGGGAATACTCCCGCACGGAGAGGGTAAAGTAAAACAAGTGTTACGAATTATGCAGAGTGGGATAAAACAGGAATAGGGAATTTTAAAGGAGAGTTCAGTAACAATAAACTTATCAGTCCGACGACGTCCAGAGTGTGGAATCCTAGGTTCAAATGGTGGTGCCAAGGCAGTGGTGCGTGAGGGATCTGACGTGGTCCTGAAGGAGATGAAGATCCAGTTCTCGGTAGCGGCGGTGAGTTCTCGTTGTCTTGAAGGGAGTCCTAGGTCCAGGAGCAGTAGTGCAGGAACGTGAGCAATCTTTATCACTGCCGGAGCTTAACGTTGCTCGGCAGTTATATACGGGTAAATCGGGATACAGTTCACAGCAGGTCACCCGGTTTCTCTGCCTCAGCACGCGCGCGTCAATCTTCTGCCTGAGGATTTTGTCACTCCCGATTAATGACGCCAGTGGGCACTCTACCAGTCTCTGTCAGCAGTCTGTGCGGGAGAATATTGGGCCCCTATAGAGTGGGCCTGCTCCGTCTTGATGCTCAGAGGACAGAGCACCAAAACTGTCCCTCTGCGCGCCGCGTGTTCCCGCCAAGTCTCGCCTGTTTCCCGCGCGCTGTGGCTTAAGCTTAGCCGCGCCCCCATTACTGAGTGCAAAGGTTGGTCCGGGGTTTTAAGCATTCCCCCGTATAACATGGGTGACAGCCCAGACAGTTCCGGATCCGTCATGGAAGAGGTACGCCCGTTCTGGTCCTTCTTACACTGGTATAGTGTCATCTCGCCTGCATACAGAGGAAAGTTTTACCTCAGACATTGTGCGCTTCTCAATCATCACCTTATGTACTGGTGAACTGGCATAGTGTCATCTCACTTACATACTGAGGGAAGTTTTACCTCAGACACTGTGCTCCTCCATTATCTACCTCATATTCCAGCCTCACTCACTGTCCCTGTATTCACACCGCAGACATGGCTGACACCTCATATAGTGATGGTATTATACCCCATATGTGATGTCTGCAGCTTCTCATAGTGATGGTGACTGGGGAATGTGTGGCAGGCGGAGCAGAATAAGAACAGTCATGTTACTGCACTCAAGATGGAGTAGTCGGGAGGACACCTGTGTTACAGACTCTGCTGGGAAAGGAGCAGCCTGTGGCCACAGGGGCATGTCACATCGATGATGGGCCAGTATGGTGAATAAACTCTGTTATTATGGGTTGACTTTGCTTCTTTGGCTCCTGGAACCTTTCTTGATGATGTGATTTTGCACTTAGTGACTTTAGGTTTATTGAAGGCATATATTATTATTTTATGTAATGGTGGATTTCCTGGCTGCTAGTATGACAATCCTTGAATTTACTGAGCAGTGTGATTTGTTGGTACATGTCTGTGGTGTTTCCCTGGTGTGACGGGTTTCTGGTAAAATGTATTATTTGCCCCCACACCTTTTATGGCACAGTTCCAGGAACATGATTCAAGGTGTCTGAGGGGTACAGGTGCGTCCCCCTAAAGCAGAGACATATTGTAGGATGGCTAAGGTGCACCCCCATATTTTTGGTGAATTTAAAGGGTTTTCCCATGAACAAAGTTAGGGTCCCGTCACACTCTTCAATATCCCAGCGATCCCACCAACGATACGACGTGGATGGGATTGCTGGGACATCGTTAGCTGATCGCTGGTGACTTACAAGCGATCAGGACCAGCGAGCACGCTGGTATCCAATGTACACATCGGGTAACTAAGCACCGCGCGGCACCTAGTTACCCGATATGTACCCTAGATACCAGCTCTCAGCGCTCTACAACAGAAGCTGGGAGCCGGTAACCAGGGTACATATCGGGTAACTAAGCACCGCGCGGCACCTAGTTACCCGATATGTACCCTAGATACTGGCTCTCAGCGCTCTACAGCAGTAGCTGGGAGCCGGTAACCAGGTTACATATCGGGTAACTAGATGCCGCACGGTGCTTAGTTACCCGATATGTACCCTAGATACTGGCTCTCAGCGCTCTACAGCAGTAGCTGGGAGCCGGTAACCAGGTTACATATCGGGTAACTAGATGCCGCGCGGTGCTTAGTTACCCGATATGTACCCTAGATACTGGCTCTCAGCGCTCTACAGCAGTAGCTGGGAGCCGGTAACCAGGTTACATATCGGGTAACTAGATGCCGCGCGGTGCTTAGTTACCCGATATGTACCCTAGATACTGGCTCTCAGCGCTCTACAGCAGTAGCTGGGAGCCGGTAACCAGGTTACATATCGGGTAACTAGATGCCGCGCGGTGCTTAGTTACCCGATATGTACAGTCATGGCCAAAAGTTTTGAGAATGACACAAATATTATATTTTCACATGATCTGCTGCCCTCTGGTTTTTATGCGTGTTTGACAGATGTTTTTATCACAGACAGAAATATAATAATTGCAAACATATGAGTAACAAAAGCTTATATTGACAGTTAGAATGAGTTAATGCAGCAAGTCAATATTTGCAGTGTTGACCCTTCTTCTTCAGGACCTCTGCAATTCTCCCTGGCATGCTCTCAGTCAACTTCTGGACCAAATCCTGACTGATAGCAGTCCATTCTTGCACAATCAATGCTTTCATTTTGTCAGAATTTTTAGGTTTTTGTTTGTCCACCCGTCTCTTGATGATTGACCACAAGTTCTCAATGGGATTAAGATCTGGGGAGTAGTGTTGAGCATTCCGATACTGCAAATATCGGGTATCGGCCGATATTGGCTGTATCGGAATTCCGATTCAGAGTACCGATATTTTCGTCATATCGGATACCGGAATCGGATTTGTCACTGTCACTGTCAGTGTCCGTCGGTCGGGTCTGTCAGGAGTCAGCGGCACTTACCCGGCAGAAGATCTCCAGCGGTCACGTCCTGGACTGCTTCATGGCCGCCATCTTCTCCCCGGCGGTCACATGCAGTTTCTCGCGATAACTGCAGTGACTGCTGGGTAATCCCGGCCGTAAAGCAGTCAGTCCGATGACGTCACCGCCGGGGAAGCTGGTAAGCAGCTGTGCTGCGCCGGGATGTCAGGCTCTGCCTGTCATTGCGATGTAGCAGAGCTGGATCGTCGTGGGACTGTCGTTATGGACTGCGTCGGACAGGTGGTATACTGTTGGTTTGTTTTTTTAATTTTTTTACAGGAGATCGATGGCGTCGCAGGAATGAGAGAGTAATAAAAGAAATGAAAACTGTGTTGTCTCTTTTATTTCATTAAAAGACTTTTTTCTTGCTGTGTCTTTTTTTTAAACATTTAAAAACTTTGGGATTAATAATGGATCGGTGTCTTATTGACGCCTCTCCATTATTAACCGGGCTTATTGTCACCGTGCAATCAACGGTGACATTAACCCCTTATTACCCCACTTGCCACCGCTACAGGGCAGTGGGAAGAGCCGGGTAAAGTGCCACAATTGGCACATCTTTTGATGCGCCAAATGTGGGGCTGCTGTAGCCTGGTATTATCAGGCTGTTGAGGGCCAAAATCCATGGGCCTTGACAGTCTTTTAATACCAGGCCGCAGCAGTCTGCATTTTACTTGGCTGGTTAACAAAAATAGGGGGGATCCCCACGCCGTTTTTTTTTCGAGGGGATCCCCTATTTTTGTTAACCAGCCAAGCTAAGCAGACTGCTGTGGCCTGGTATTATCAGGCTGGCAAGGTCCATGGATCTTGGCTCCTTAACAGCCTGAAAATCCAGGCCTCAGCGGTCTGCTTCATCTGGCTGGTTAACAAAAATAGGGGGGACCCCACGCCAATTTTTTTCGAGGGGATCCCCTATTTTTGTTAATCAGCCAAGATATGCAGACTGCTGTGGCCTGGTATTATCAGGCTGGCAAGGTCCATGGATCTTGGCTCCTTAACAGCCTGAAAATCCAGGCCTCAGCGGTCTGCTTCATCTGGCTGGTTAACAAAAATAGGGGGGACACCACGCCATTTTTTTTTTCGAAGGGAACCCCTATTTTTGTTAATCAGTTCCCTCTGACGTCACTGATTGTGTCCCTGGCTGACCTGAAGTGAAAGTGGAAAGCAATCAATTAAGGCCCGTCTCACATAGCGATATCGCTACCGAGATCGCTGCTGAGTCACTAGTTTTGTGACGCAGCAGCGAGCTCACCAGCGATATCGCTGTGTGTGACATTCAGCGACGATCAGCCCCCCTGCCGGGTATCGCTGATTGTCGCTGAAATGTCAGGACCTTTTTTTGATCGCTGGTTTCCCGCTGACAGGCACGCATCGCTGCGTGTGACAGGCGGGAGACCAGCGATCCGCTGGTAACCAAGGTACACAGCGGGTTTCCAGGCGCGGGGCTGTGCCTAGAAACCCGCTGTGTACCTTGGATACCAGCGCCCTGATGCAGGGAGCTGGTATCCAAGGTACACAGCGGGTTTCCAAGCGCTGCGCGGTGCCTGGAAACCCGCTGTGTACCTTGGTTAGTGACTCAGCAGCGATCTCGGTAGCGATATCGCTATGTGAGACGGGCCCTTAAGCGATGTTACTCGCAGTGTCGCTGTCCCAGATCGCTGCCTGAGCTGCCTGTTTGGCAGCTCAGCAGTGATCATGTAGCGATACACCAGCGATCCTGACAAGTGCATATCGTTGTAGACGTATAGAATTCACCGCACACTAAAGAGTTAGACTTTGCCAAAAAATAATTTATTTGTGCTCAAATTGTAGAATCGGGTGCCAAAACGTAAGTGCCGTATAGTTATAGCAAAAAAAAACCCTACATTCATATATACCCGACGTTTCGACCCATCCCGGGTCTTAGTCATGGGTTACTAGAGAAAATGGAGAGAAAAATGGGGTAAGTATATGCAGAGTAATGAAAAATATAGACATAGAGAAATTAATAATAATAAAAAAAGGAGAAAAAAACAAGATACACACAAATATATACATATATTTACAATATATACAATGATGTATGGACTGAAGAGCTGAGAAGTACCAGATATATATTGACAGTTTTCTACTATATGAGTTTATATAGGTATTATTTATTAATGAACACATGAAAGCATAGTAAGTTACAACTCCAGTTCCACAAGAGTAAGTTTAGAGAGAATAAGTACCTGAATGGTGGGTAGTACTTAGTGTGGGCACTTGGCACAGAGAAAAACGTCAGACGTTGTAATGGAAATGCAGTACTAAAATGAAAGGTGTGGACACATCTTAAACGGTAAATCTCATATAGCATAATTGTACCCTGTAGGAATGATAGGGAGGTCACGGTGAGATTACCTGTATCATCTGATCATGTGTATGCGACAGGTAGCTGATTAACAGAAAAACCATAGTGCTAGTTAGACCCCCAATCATAATTTGCGTCAGAGAGTATTCAAACAGAGGCTTATGCAGAGACAGTATGGTCCTTTACCTGGACATATTGACAACTCTCAATTATTAACCTGGCTTAAAGTGACCTTTCAATTGCAAGGTCATTTTAACCCCTTATTAACCCATTCACCACCGCTACAGGGCAATGGGAATAGACGGGCAAAGTGCCAGAAAGGGCAAATCTAATTAGAGATTTGCCCTTTCTGGGGTGTCTGGGGGCAGATGTTAAGTAGCCGGGGGGGGCCAAAAAAAATGGTCCCTCTCTGGGCTATTATTATCTGCCCCCACTCACTGGCTTTGTCTGTCTGGTTGCGAAAATAGGGCGGGAGCCCACACATTTTTTTTCAGCAATTTTACACCTCATATATATATATATATACATGTCATTGAATTTGTGACACATATATATATATATTTATATTTATAGTTCATACACTTCTACATAGTATAATAGCCGCTAATTCAATTGCCGGCTTTTGTGAAAATGCAGAACCCGACATGAAATGACACTTGGTTTACATAGAGTTAACCATGTCTTTTCATGTAGTTTGATATCTGATTTGCACAAACAATTACATGAGTGTAAGTGTGCAAAATTTCACACCTGTAGGGGTTAATTAAAGGTGTAAATTCGTAGCAAAAAAGTCCGTTTTTTTTACAACGAATTTACACCTTTAATTAACCCCTACAGGTGTGAAATTTTGCACACATAGACTGATGTAATTGTTTGTGCAAATCAGATAGCAAAGGACATGAAAAGACATGGTTAACCCTATGTACACCAAGTGTCATTTCATGTCGGGTGCTTCTGTCTTTTCACAGAAGCCGGCTTTACCCGGCAATTGAATCAGAGGATATTTTACTATGTAGAAGTGTATAAACTATAAATATATGTATATATATATGTCACAATGACATGTATATATATATATATATATATATATATGTATTCTATGTGTGTACATTTAGTGTTTACAAGGAAAGAAAGAGGTTTTTTTAGTTACGATATTTTGTTCCCATAGACTTACATGGGACTTCCGGTATCGGTATCGGGTATCGCCGATATTTTAATGGTATCGGCGATACCATTCCGATTCCGATACTTTTGGATATCGGAAAGTATCGCTCAACACTACTGGGGAGTTTCCAGGCCATGGACCCAAAATCTCTATGTTTAGTTCCCTGAGCCATTTAGTTATCACCTTTGCTTTATGGCAAGGTGCTCCATCATGCTGGAAAAGGCATTGTTGATCGCCAAACTGCTCTTGGAGGGTTGGGAGAAGTTGCTCTTGGAGGACATTCTGGTACCATTCTTTATTCATGGCTGTGTTTTTAGGCAAGACTGTGAGAGAGCCGATTCCCTTGGCTGAGAAGCAACCCCACACATGAATGGTTTCAGGATGCTTAACAGTTGGCATGAGACAAGACTGGTGGTAGCGCTCACCTTGTCTTCTCCGAATGAGGCGTTTTCCTGATGTCCCAAACAATCGAAAAGGGGATTCATCAGAGAAAATAACTTTACCCCAGTCCTCAGCAGTCCACTGCCTGTATCTTTTGCAGAATATCAGTCTGTCCATGATGTTTTTTCTGGAGAGAAGTGGCTTCTTTGCTGCCCTCCTTGAGACCAGGCCTTGCTTCAAGAGTCTCCGCCTCACAGTGCGTGCAGATGCACTCACACCTGCCTGCTGCCATTCCTGAGCAAGCTCTGCACTGCTGGAAGCCCGATCCAGCAGCTGAAACACTTTTAAGAGACGGTCCTGGCGCTTGCTGGTCTTTCTTGGGCGCCCTGAAGCCTTTTTGGAAACAATTGAACCTCTCTCCTTGAAGTTCTTGATGATGCGATAGATTGTTGACTGAGGTGCAATCTTTCTAGCTGCGATACTCTTCCCTGTTAGGCCATTTTTGTGCATTGCAATGATGACTGCACGTGTTTCTTTAGAGATAACCATGGTTAACAGAAGAGAAACAATGATGCCAAGCACCAGCCTCCTTTTAAAGTGTCCAGTGGTGTCATTCTTACTTAATCATGACAGATTGATCCTCCAGCCATGTCCTCATCAACACCCACACCTGTGTTAATGGAGCAATCACTGAAAAGAGGTTAGCTGGTCCTTTTAAGGCAGGGCTGCAATGATGTTGAAATGTGTTTTGGGGGATAAAGTTCATTTTCTAGCCAAATATTGACTTTGCAAGTAATTGCTGTTAAGCTGATCACTCTTTATAACATTCTGGAGTATATGCAAATTGTCATTAGAAAAAGTGAAGCAGTTGACTTTGTAAAAATTAATATTTGTGTCATTCTCAAAACTTTTGGCCATGACTGTACATTGGATACCAGCTCCCACCTCGCTGATCGTTGGTCTCCCGCTGTCGCACGCAGCGATACGTGCTGGCCAGCGGGAGACCAACTATGAAAAAATGGTCCAGGACATTCAGAGACGATCAGCGATACCCAGCAGGGGGGCCGGTCATCACTGCGTGTCACACTAAGCGAGATCGCTGGCTAGGTCGCTGTTGCGTCACAAAATCGGTGACGCTTTAGCGATCTTGCTTAGTGTGACGGGGGGCTTTAATTTCAATCAACATTTTAATTTTGTCTCCTGCTGTGTACTGTGTAATTGTCGTTTCTCACCGTGCAGGAACATGGTCTGATCGTAACACAGCTCCTGGGCAGGAAGGGAAGCAAAAGAGTATACAGACAGGACAACCTGGGATCACAGCTGATTCTTTCTTTGAAGTAAAATTTTGTTTAAAAACAGGCAGTGAAATCTTTTACCTCACAAAAAGAAAGATCTGAAATCCCATGCTGTAATGACTGTATAATGTCTTTTGCTTCCTCCCCTGCCCAGGAAATTTAGTATGATCAGACCATGTTCCTATATGGTCAGACAGGACCATTACATAGTAATTACACAGCAGGGTTTTCGTGTACTCGAAAACGGAAAAAAAATTCCAAGTGCAGTGAAATTGCAAAAAAAGTGCAATCCCACACTTGTTTTTTGCTTGGCTTTTTTCCTAGGTTCACTAAATGCTAAAACTGAGCTGCCATTATGATTCTCCAGGTCATTACGAGTTCATAGACACCAAACATGTCCAGGTTCTCTTTTATCTAAGTAGTGAAACAAAATTCCAAAGTTTGCTAAAAAAAAAAAAAAGTGCAATTTTCCGAGACCCGTAGCATCTCCACTTTTCGTGATCTGGGGTCGGTTGAGGGCTTATTTTTTGCGCACCGAGCTGACGTTTTTTGATACCACTTTTGTGCAAATACGTTCTTTTGATCACCAGTTATTGCATTTTAATGCAATGTCGCAGCGACCAAAAAACGTAATTCTGGCGTTTTGATTTTTTTTCTTGCTACGCTGTTTAGCAATCGGGTTAATCCTTTTTTTTGTTGATAGATCAGGCGATTCTGAATGCGGCGATACCTAATATGTGTATGTGTGATTTTTCTTTTATTGTTTTATTTTGATAGGAGCGAAAGGGGGGTGATTTGAACTTTTAGGTTTTTTATTTTTTTTAAATTTTTAAACACTTTTTTTTTTACTTTTGGCATGCTTCAATAGCCTCCATGGGAGACTGGAAGCATGCACAACTCGATCGACTCTGCTACATATGGGCGATTTGGATTTTAAAATCATTTTTCCAGCTGGTGTTATAAAGTATTCTAATTTACTGAGATAATGACTTTTGGGTTTTTACTGGCTGTAAGCCATAATCATCAACATTAACAGAAATAAACACATGAAATAGATCACTCTGTGTGTAATGTCTCTATAGAATAGATCACTCTGTCTGTAATGACTACAGAATAGATCACTGTGTGTAATGTCTCTATAGAATAGATCACTCTGTCTGTAATGACTACAGAATAGATCACTCTGTGTGTAATGACTCTATAGAATAGATCACTCTGTGTGTAATGTCTCTATAGAATAGATCACTCTGTGTATAATGACTCTATAGAATAGATCACTCTGTGTGTAATGTCTCTATAGAATAGATCACTCTGTGTGTAATGGCTCTATAGAATAGATCACTCTGTGTGTAATGACTCTATAGAATAGATCACTCTGTGTGTAATGACTATATAGAATAGATCACTCTGTGTGTAATGTCTCTATAGAATAGATCACTCTGTGTGTAATGACTCTATAGAATAGATCACTCTGTGTGTAATGTCTCTATAGAATAGATCACTCTGTGTGTAATGACTATAGAATAGATCACTCTGTGTGTAATGACTCTATAGAATAGATCACTCTGTCTGTAATGACTACAGAATAGATCACTCTGTGTGTAATGACTCTATAGAATAGATCACTCTGTCTGTAATGACTACAGAATAGATCACTCTGTGTGTAATGACTCTATAGAATAGATCACTCTGTGTGTAATGACTCTATAGAATAGATCACTCTGTGTGTAATGACTATAGAATAGATCACTCTGTGTGTAATGTCTCTATAGAATAGATCACTCTGTGTGTAATGGCTCTATAGAATAGATCACTCTGTGTGTAATGTCTCTATAGAATAGATCACTCTGTGTGTAATGACTCTATAGAATAGATCACTCTGTGTGTAATGTCTCTATAGAATAGATCACTCTGTGTGTAATGACTATAGAATAGATCACTCTGTGTGTAATGACTCTATAGAATAGATCACTCTGTCTGTAATGACTACAGAATAGATCACTCTGTGTGTAATGTCTCTATAGAATAGATCACTCTGTGTGTAATGACTCTATAGAATAGATCACTCTGTCTGTAATGACTACAGAATAGATCACTGTGTGTAGTGTCTCTATAGAATAGATCACTCTGTGTGTAATGACTATAGAATAGATCACTCTGTGTATAATGACTCTATAGAATAGATCACTCTGTGTGTAATGACTCTATAGAATAGATCACTCTGTGTGTAATGACTATAGAATAGATCACTCTGTGTGTAATGACTATAGAATAGATCACTCTGTGTGTAATGATCTCTATAGAATAGATCACTCTGTGTGTAATG